>VRYO01001726.1:8611005-8636513 GCA_009812075.1 Sialia sialis | reverse complement strand
CCACTGTCCCCCTGCTCCAGCCCCAGTGTCCAGCCTGGCTTGGGCACTGCCAGGATCCAGGGACAGCCCCAGCTGTGCCAGCCCTGCCCACCCTGCCAGGAACAATTCCTGCCCCAAATCCCACCCGTTCCAGTGTCCCATTCCCTCATCACTGCTGGGCTCTGCCCTCCCCAGCTCCATCCCAGCCTGGCAGCAAAGGCCAGAGGTGTCTGCTGTGTCACTTGGTGACCACAGCCCTGCCACTGAGTGAAGTGGCTGAGCTGTCCCAGACCCAGAACAGGAATCTGAGCCTGGAGTCTGCGTGCCACAGCAAACACAGCCCCTGTCACCCTGCTGTCACCCTCCCTGGGCAGGGACACGGGGCTGGAGGTGTCTGCAGCTCCAGCCACCACAGGAGGAGAAACAGGAATGCCAAATATTCCACTTCTCTGCACGTTCAAGCCCAAATAAGGCCCAGATGCCAGGGGAGCAAACACGAGGCTGACCAGCCAAGTTTGGGCAAATGGGATTGAGAGCTTCCCAGTGCTGCAGACTCTGCCTTGTAGGATAAAATTCCTAATTTTGTGTTCACTTATTCCTGTTTAAACCTCCATCCATCTCTGTCAGCCCCCAAGTGCTTGTTTATGGGAACTGTGCATTTGAGAAGCTCAGTTGAGAACCAAAACCAGTTTCATGGTAACTCAGGTAAGTCATGAAACTACCAAAAAATCCAACAAATCCCCAAAATGGAATCACCATTTCCTGACAGGCTTGGTTACAAGAGATGGGACACCTTTTGGAGATGGAGATTTGTGTTTCACCTTCCCGGGAAAGTGCTGGAATGCCCCAGATAATGTTTGTCATCAATAACCAGGTGCAATAACACATCAAAACTCAATTACACATTGTCCTCCAGCCACAATTGCTACAGAAGTGACATTTATTGACATTCTGCTGTATTTACAGGTTGAACATAGTAAAACTCCATAGTGAATGACCACTTGGCAGAAAGCACAGGAGTGCACATTAAT
Organism: Sialia sialis; assembly: GCA_009812075.1. Lineage (NCBI taxonomy): Eukaryota > Metazoa > Chordata > Aves > Passeriformes > Turdidae > Sialia > Sialia sialis. The sequence goes on along the minus strand of VRYO01001726.1, from coordinate 8,635,503 downwards.
TCTACATTTCCAACGCATCAGAGTCTCTGCTAACACAATTTATAAAAGCAAGAATTACAGGTATGTTAGGAATTGTCTCCAAAGTTCCAAGCCAAAGAAAAAAAAAGGCCTTTGTTTTGCAGTATGGATTTTATACAAAGTTACAACATGATCTCTCAGTTTTACACAACAGATTTGTTCTGTGAAAACCCCTGGAGAGCCCAAAGAGTTGGTGATGTGAAAGGAAAGGATACTACAACACCGAGAAGAAACTGTTAAAAGTTAATACTTGTGCCACCTCTAAATTCCCAGTGCCACCTCAGAGTCTGGACTGCAGCACCATTGTCCCTCACAGGCCCAGGTGCTGGGGAACTGCAGGAGTGCAGCCACCCTGTGCTGTCACCGTGCTGTCACTTGAGCTCCAGTCACCCTGTGCTGTCACCTCTGCTAGAGTCACCTGTGCTGTCACCCTGTGCTGCCACCCCAGCTCCAGTCACCCTGTGCTGCCACCCTGTGTGTGACCTGAGCTCCAGAGTCACCCTGTGCTGTCACCCTGTGCTGTCACCTCACTCCAGAGTCACCCTGTGCTGCCAGCTGGCTGGATGGGACATGGAGTGACAGGGATGGACAGGACAGGGACAGGACAGGGAGTACAGGGACAGACAGGACACAGAGTATGGGGTACAGGGGATGGAAAGACAGGGTGTCACACACTGCACAGGACAGTGTCACACACTGCACAGTGTCACACATTGCACAGTGTCACACACAGCACAGGACAGTGTCACACTGCAGTGTCACACACTGCACAGTGTCACACAGAGCACAGGGTGTCACACACTGCACAGTGTCACACATTGCACAGTGTCATATAGTGCACAGGCTGTCACAGCACAGGACAGTGTCACACTGCAGTGTCACACACAGCACAGGGTGTCACACACTGCACAGGACAGTGTCACACACTGCACAGTGTCACACACTGCACAGTGTCACACACAGCACAGGGTGTCACACACTGCACAGTGTCACACACTGCACAGGGTGTCTGTCACACAGCACGGGACAGTGTCACACTGCAGTGTCACACAGTGCACAGTGTCACACACTGAACAGTGTCACACAGTACAGGACAGTGTCACACACTCTGCACAGTGTTACACAAACAGTGTCACACACTGCTCAGGGTGTCACACACTGCACAGTGTCACACACTGCACAGCACAGTGTCACATTGCACAGGACAGTGTCACACACTGCACAGTGTTACACGAACAGTGTCACACACTGCTCAGGGTGTCACACACAGCACAGTGTCACACAGTGCACAGTGTCACATTGCACAGGACAGTGTCACACTGTGCACAGCCCAGCAGAGCCCGGGCAGCTCCAGCTGCAGCAGGAACTGAAGCAAGCCTGTCCCCTGCTGTCCCCTGCTGTCCCTGCTGTCCCGGGACAGCCCCTGCTGCCCGAACAGCACAAGGTTCCTGAACAGCTCCACCAGCACTCACAGACTCTGCAAGAGCTGCTTCCAACACCAGCCACTAATGAGTCAACAATTACAGAATTCTGCGTTAATTATTAAAACTTTACGCCTAAAAACAAATAGAAATAAATGCTTCTCCTTTTTTTTTTTTTTTTTCTTTTTCCAACAGTACTTTTATTTATTTATTTATTTTAAAGCAGGTGATTATTTTTTCTTCTGCTCCAGAGCCTTGATTCACTTCCTGCAGGTGTCCTGCTGCTTCTTGGGGGGGATTTCACCAGTGCAGGAAGACATTTGCCAGAAAACATCTGTTGGAGAAGGACATTGAACACTGAAGCTGCACTCAGAGGGTTATTTTGGATAACAGGAGGATGTCGTTCACACAGCACAGGATGTCTCAGGCTCATGGAGTGTCTCAGGATGTGACTCCAGCACAGTGCTCAGGAATCTGGGTGTGTTCCATGGGCTAACACCAGGAGTGTGTCCAGTGCTGCTCACACAGCTGGAACTGGAAATCCCAGCTCTCCACCACATTCATTTCACCAGGCTCTATTTTCTGCTTTGCACCCATTATTCCCCTCCTAATTTTCTAAAAATTATCCCTGCTCTAAAATAAAAATAACCCCTGCACCATGCCCTGCAGAGGAAATCTCATCTAAGGACAATACTACACTAAACATCCAAGTGTTTTGTGGTTTCCTCACTCAGAATTCAGGATTAAAGATTTATTTCCAGGGCAAGTATCAAGGTTATAAAGTTTATGAATTATTCTGGACATTTATCTCAGCATATCTGCAAGAGAAAGTGCTTTTTGAAAATGCTCTAAAATGACACATAAATAAGAATTTAAACACTACATTTCCACCAGCAAGGAGTGAAGCCAGGTCTCAAAAAGTGTAATTTCAAATTTCAAACACAAGAAAAGTCTGTGCAAAAAGAAACCACTGAGTTCTTTAAGGGAATAAAAAATAAAATTTTGGTAAAGGAGGAAAATTTTTTTTAATTATTCAGTCAGACAAAATACAGAGATAAAGCTGACTTTAAATGCTCACAATTCTGTGACCATAAAGTGGGGGAAATGAAGCCTCTGGTGACTCAGCAGGAATCTGGGAGGATATTACAGATGCTGGAGGAGGTCACAAACCAGAACTTTGTTAAACAGAACTGAAACACGTAGAGAAACTGGCTGAACTATTTTTACCCACTATCAGCAGAGGAAAACACTGCACAAAGGCTGCTCTGTGCTGCAGGTTCTCCTCACAGGCTGCAGATGAAGCAGAATCGTGGGCAATTTGCAGTTTCTAATAAAAGGGAAGTGCATTTGGAAACCCAAGGCTCAGTTTTCACATCTCAACAATTTAATGACCCCCAATTTAAAGCTGGGCTTGCTTTGGTTTCTTTGCCTGTCCCAGCTGCAATTGCCTGTGTCTGGGGAAATGGAGTGTTATTATGATATTTCTAAAGGGAGCATCATGTTGCATTCCCCAGCTGGGAAGGAACCTATTCCAGGATTTCCTTCCCCTCGGGGAGGGACAGTTAATGCCAGGCCATTATCTGCTGTGAGCAGGAAATTGTGCTACAAGGCTTCAGCTACTTAAGCCTGCTCCTTTGAAACCCCATTAAGGCAGCAGGCTGAGGCTCAGCACTGCAGCAAAAAACACTCAGGTTTTTGCAAGATGCTGAGGTGTGTGGGGAGCTCTGAGGAGAGCAAAGGTGTGCAGGGGATTCTTCAGGAACCTGGCAGCAGTTTCAAAGAGCAGGATTCAGGGAATTTGCTGGCTCTGGGACAAAAGCCAAAGGCACTGGCACGCCCCTCTGACAGCTCTGGTGACCTCTCCTGGGCTTGGGGACACCCCACGTGTTTCAGGCATGTGATTTCTTCTCAAAGAGCCATGTGCCAAATGCACTGCAGCACCAAGGGGCAGAGGTTTGGTTCTCACAGCTTCTGGTCATGGAATCAAATGAATATCCAACCCCTCACAGCAGAAATTCAGGGAGGAATGTCCAGTGTTCCTCTGCCTCCCATCAGGTCAGTCTGGGCTCTGCACACCCAGGAGCTGGGGAGGGGACACCAAGAAACAACTGATCCCTGCTTCCCTGAGTTCTAAATGTGCTCAAGCAATGGAAAGTGTAGCCTGGAAAAGTTACTGAATAGAGTTAAAATCAAAGCAGAACAAATTCAGGAAAGCAGAACATTTACCTTTAGTAAATAAAGAGAACTCTGGTTCTGGGGAGAGTGGAAAACGTATCTGGCATCTTCCTGACCTTTGCATAATTAATAAATCCTCTGAGAAACAGCAGGAAACCTGCAGGGGAGAGACACATTTGTGCAGTTAACACAGGTGCTGCAATAACACCTCATCTTTCCATTTCAAAAATTCAAAAACAAACTTTCCTTGGGCAAGCATAAAACTTCTATCTCCAAACAAGATTCAGTCACTCCCAAAGCAGGAGAAAGAAAATAAAATGAGGAAGGAAACAATCCACTCTTCCATTTAAGATGCAAGAGCAGATCCAACAGCAGTCACAAGCATTATTCTCTTGTTAACTTCTGGATGATGAGAGGATGCTGCCACCAAGAAGTGGCAACAGGAGGACAGAGTTTAGATGTGCTCAGTCAGAGGAGTATGAGGGTCACATCTCATCTGTACATCCACACACACATAGATTTAACAGCCAGGAATGCTCACAGAGTCCCAGCTGACTTCTCAGAGCTTTTAAGCATCTTTGTCCCCCCACACACTCACCTAGGACAAGGAAGACCCACCAAAGCCAGTACTGGCCATCGAAGTAACCAGGAAAATAGGTGGAGAACTGAAAAACAGCCAAAAAAACACAGCTTAGAACAGGTGGAGTTTGTGAACCAAAGTCTACTCCCCCCAGTTTCAGCAGTAAGCAGACCAGGGCTGCACACAGATCTCATGGAATGCTGCATTTCACCAGCTGCAGGAATGAGCGACCTCCACAAACTTATTTGTGGCTTTTCTGCACCAAGGGGAATTCACATTCAACACCCAGATATGAACTCTGACAATCAGTGGGGCACAAGGACACTGCTGGGCAAATATTCCTGTTTTAAATTGCGTCCTGGATGCTTATGAAGCACAGCTGCAGGTTCTGAAAGGGCAGGGCAGGATTGCAGCACTGCAGCACATTTATTACACTGTCAGGTTGGATGGTGTGACAGCTGGAAAAGAAATCCCACATCTGTGGAAGCCACTGACAGATCCCAACTGGGAAAATTACTGCTATCAAATGAAAGGTACCAACACCATGGGAGCACTGAGTTCACAGTGTCAGTATAAAGGCAGCAGCATTCCTCTGGGTTTGTCCTAGTCAAGTTTAAAAACCTAACAAAAGATAAACTTGTTACTGTGTTTAAATCAAATCCACAGATAATGTCACCTCCCTCTTTCACATCTCTTAATCCAGCAAACAGCTCTTAAAACCTCTGCACCAAGATGACCAAAACACTGTCAACAGAAAAGTGAAGAGATGCTGTATTTACAAATCATTGCTGCATTTACAAATTAGAATTGCCAGGACAAGACAGGGTAGGAAGTGACAGCCCTGAATTAATGCTCTCTACTTCCACTTACAAGTCAACGCTTGAAATTCAACTTTCAGCCTGGAATGTGTGTGTGCCATCATTTCCAAATAAAGATTTCCTGATGGAAATATTTTCTCCCAATCCCTCCAAACCCTGGAGCTGGATGGGAGCTGTCCCTGCTGCTGTGGCACAGGGAGGCTGCACCAGAGGGCAGCCACGGCCTTTTCCCAGAGCTGCTGCAGAGCTCCTCCCCAGGAGCAGCCTCCTTCCCTCCCCTCGCAGCTATCCCAGCAATTTCCTCATTTCCAGAGCAGAGCCCAAGGCACAGCAGGCTGCCTGGGTTCATGTTTTCCCAGGATCACAGCAGTGCTGCTGACAAAACCACACCCTGCTCAGGGCAGAGGTTGTGTCAGACACACTTAGAATGAATCCCAGAATCCCTGAGTGAGCTGGAAAGGATCCTGCAGCTCTCCTCTCTTTTGGACACCTTCCACCATCCCAGGAATCCAGCTTAAACCTGGACACTTCCAGGGATGAAGCATATCTGGGTGTGCCATCTTTCTTTTCTTATACTAGAATTGTAATTCCAGCCTATAAACAGGATAGAATTATGAAAAGGCTCGGTTCTTAGTGAATAAGTAGCTCCAAAATTATTATTAAAAAAATAAAAACACACTAAATTTACCACTAACTTCAGTATGAGATAAAAACCTGCTGGAGAAAAGGAGTATGAGTGTCTGTGCACGGGGTTTTGCAGCATCCAACTCACCCTGACAATAAGGATCCATTTAATAAGAGACAGACCAAACCCAGAAATGGCCCCATATCGTCCTGCAGCTGAAGTAGTCAGACAGAAAGACAGGAAAAATCCAATCCAGTTGAAGAGGAATGCCACTGAGAAAGCAGGAGAAAAGCAGCAGGTCAAGACACCTTTATATACCAAGAAAAAAAAAAAATAAAGCCCTTGCACACAGGTTTTCCCTGGTGCTACATAAACATAAATGTGACCCAAACTTTTAGGTCATTTCTGGGAAAAAAATGTTCATTCCATCAGGTACTTACTGAAGAAAGTCAGCATGAAAATGCCATCATTTCCTATCCTCAGCTGGTCAGTGTCATCAAAGTCATCCCGTGTCACAAAATCTTCATCCTGCAAAGCAAGGGAGGCAGCACACGGGGATTTAGGTCACAGCAACCCCACTTCTGGGTGTGACTCTTCAAAAAAAGGGCTGGAGTCCTAAATCTCAAAAGGCTACAAAAGCAAGCATGAAAAAATTCCTGTTTCTTATCCTGAAATGGTGCAGGGCATGAAATCTTATCTATATACTAGGAAAAGTATCTTTATTTTTAACACAGTCAGGATCCAGCATGTTCTTGTTCTCACTGTGAAGAATTCTTCAACTCATCAAAAAATTATCATCTCAGCAAGGAATTTGGCTTCTGTGAAGAAGTGTAATGAGCAGTGGGCTTCTAATGCTAGCAGGGGTGGAGGGGATGGCTGAACTAGAGATAATGTTGAAAAAATAAAAAGAAATCATTCTGACAGAATGGTTTTATCATCCTTGTATCAGCTGCACTGACCTCCAGAAAAGTCAACTAAGTAAGCAGCAGGAGTATCAAGGGTAGATATGCCAGAGAGCTGAAGAATTAATCCTACATCTTTTTTTTTTAAATGAAAAAAATACCCAACAAAAACCCCAGTGTCAGTGCACAGGGTTACAGTACAGTCCCTCTGTCAGTTTGCCAAGCTAATCTGGCTAGCACATGCTGGCATTACTGAGATGTCTGACATCATCACAGTGCTCAGAGGAAAATTAAAAAGAAAAAAAAACAAAACTAAAACAGCCACAGGACACTCAGGAGCATTGAACATCACCACCCCAGAAAGCTTCAGAAAGACAAAAAACCCAACACAAACGTTAGCAGCCATGGCACAGCTGGCCCTGCAGGGACAGCAGTGCAGGGACACTCACCCTGCCAGGCACCAAGGGGATGGTGGCCTCAGCCTTGCTCCGCTCGGCCTCGTCGTAGCTGGGCAGGGTGGTGGCCACGTTGTAGGACGGCGGCTTCGGGAACCCTGACTCATCCTTGTAGTCAAAATAAGCTGCACAAAACAGTTCCACAGGGGTCACTCAGCACCTCCTCAGCAGTGCTCAGGTGACCTCCATGAGCCCCAGGCTCTGAATAAACCTGTCCCTGCCAACCTCCCATCCATTGCTGCCATCCCAAAGCAGGAGGTGAAAGCACAGAGCACCACAGAACTCTCACTGAGCATGTCTGGCTGTACTTCTCCTTAAAACAACACCACATGCAGTGCCTCTGCTGACTTGGAACCTCCGAGAGTCACGTTTCCAGATCCAAGTGGTTATTGAAGTTATTAGTGACAGGACAGCAGGAAGGTTCAAAGTCCCATCCAAGTGCTCAGTTATTGGAAAGTGCAGGGAAAGTGAATTCTTTAAACCCTTTTAAGTAAAGAATCCTTTAAGGAAGGGGCACAGCATCATCCACATGCCAGATAATGAGAGGGGAACCACAAATCCTCCCAGCACTTTGATTTTTAACTGCCTTCAATTTACAGAGAACACTGTGAACTGTAACTTGAACACCCCTTGATGGGATGACATCAGATGAAGGCAGCCAAATTGCATCTCCCAAACCACAAGCACCAACAGGCTGTGTGGATCAATCCTGCTCCCTGCAGCCTGGCAAGGTGCTGCAGGATGAGGAGAGCAACCAGAGGCAGCAGAGCAACCCCAGCCCTGCCCCAGGTGAGGTACCTGTGCTCTCTGCAGAAATGCTGCTGTAGGGTGGAGGGGCATCGTTCACCACGGGCACGGCCTCGCCCGGCTCCTCTTCATTCTGCAGCTGGACAGAAGCACACACAGGGCTCAGGGGGTTCTTACCAGGGCTCAGGGGCTTCTCTGTGCCCTGACACACCCCTGCAGCTTCCATCCCACACAACACACTCTTCTGCAGCATCACAGGACACAGAGCAGTGCTCAGCCTCCCTCTGAAGCATTCCCACTTGAAATGATCAATCTTCCAGCTGAGTTTTCATGTTTTGAAATCCTCTCCTCACACACCTGGACTCCAGCACAGCACAGCACACATCTTTCCAGTACCTTTCCATTTCCTGGCACTTCCTCAGCTCTCACTGCTTAGGAGCTGCAGTTGCATCTGTTTTAGTCACAGAAATACAGTGAGATACCAAACAAAAGGCTCCATTGCTCCTGTGCCTTTGCTAAGGAAGGGTTTTTTCCATGGATACCTTACATAATGATGCACAGAAGTATAAATGTTGCCATTTCCCTTCAACCTTTCACACTGCATGACTGAGAAGGAGCTGGTTTATTTTGTGCACTGTGCTTCCCACAGGCTCTGTATAAATAACAGGAGCTATCACAGACCCAGCACGAGGCAGGTGTGCCAGGGCAGCTTTGATCAGGGAAGCAGCAGCACCAGGGCAGAAAGGAGGTTACAGCTGCCATCTCACGTTTCCCTTCCTTCCATTTCTCATCACCTCAGCAGCACAGGCACTGAGGTTTCTGCAGAACAGCTCACCTCCAAGCAGCACCTCAGGACTGAAGCACTGGGCTGAGCAGGAGCACTGCCCTCGTTTAAATCTCCAATGAACAATGTCTCCTCCAGCTTTCCCTCCTGCAATCCCTCACATGTGCTCCTGAAGCCATCCAGGATATTTTGCTTTCTTTTCTTTGGAGAGACACGTTGCCATTCTCCTTGAGCATTTAACACAGGGGGTGGGGGCACAGGAGGATGTTCTTATCTTATTTGTACCTCTTATCAGGGGAAAATAAATCAGCTCTCACTTCTAAATGCAGATCTTGGATACCCAAGTGTTCTGTGGTTGGGAGTTTTATTGCTTTTGCTGCTTAACATCAAAGATGACAGAATGGTTTGGGTTGGAAGGGCTCTTAAAGGCCATCCCACTCCACACCCTGCCATGGCAGGGACACCTTCACTGTCCCAGTTTGCTCCAAACCCATCCAACCTGGCCTTGGGCACTGCCAGGAAAACAGGGGCAGCCACAGCTGCTCTGTGCCAGTGAAAGTCTATAATCTATAACCTATAATCTATAATTTATTCCAGATCACACTATATCCACATCCTCTGTCAAAGTCTTGACTGGGCTTAGCAGGTGACAATGAGTGGTTCTGCTGGCAGGTCCAAGGGCTCAGCTGAGAGGGGGGAAAGGGAGGAACCAACTCTGGAAAGCACCAGAACAAAATCAGGAGCACTGCCTGCCAGTCCAGGTGCAACAGAACAGCAGAGCACAGCCCTGCACTCAGTTCCACCTCAGCTCACCCTGCTCCCCAGGAACATTTTCTAAACAAAACAAGTAAGGGGGGGAGAAAAGGGTGAGGTGAGCCCCAAGCTCTGTGGCTAAGAAGCCCTCACATGACTACACTGAGCTGTTTCCTTGAAGAAGGAGAAATTAGTGATCCGGATGAGAATTTAATCCCTGTCCCAGCACAGCTGGCAGCAGGACACAGCCCCAGGCTGGGCCTGGCCAGATGTGAAGAGATCAAACAATGCAGGGTGTGAGGCCCTGGGGTGGAGCAGCAGCTGCCTCACCTGCAGCTTTGCTGAGCCCCAGGGCACTGAGCAGGGACAGCAGGAGCTGCAGCAGCCCCCACCACAGCCAGGCACCTCCCAAGAAACAAAAATGCCTCATTTTATAAACCCCATGGAGCTCAGCATTAGAAGTAAATGAAAACTAACTTGAGCAGGAACTGCCTGTTGGAATGTGCTTTATTTATTTATTTTTTAAACAGACACCATCCCTCCAGAAATGCCAAACCACCCTGCACAAAGCAGGAGGGGCAATGGAAGGGGCAGGAAAACACAGAGCCAAACTGCTGGGTTCAATCTCTGCCCTGAGAGGCTGCCCTGCATCCCTGGACACGGCAGGGGTAAAAAAAAATACCTTTAAAGTCATCCCAACCCAAACCATTCTGTGATTCCATGATTCCCCCAGCTCTGTAGTTTATGAATTCTCAGAAAATGCTCCACCATGCTTACTCCAGTCTATCCATGAAAATTCATGGCTATTTCAGTATTTCCTTTCTGGGGGATCCTCTGTCAGCAGCAAAGGCTCTGTCCCAGCTGGGACACTCTGGGCTCCACCTGCCCTTTGTTGCCTGCTCTCCAGATGAGGGGGTGGCAGAAATTCCACCCCTCGTGCCTGTAAGAAAGAAGAGCCTGAGAGCACAGTCAGCAGGGAGCGGGGAGGAAAGCACCACACGTGACAGCGCTGCAAGAAACCAAACAAAAGAGGACACAGATATCGAGTGGAATATTAACTCCTACCACTGGCTCTTCTTTCAGCAGTAAAAAGAAATGCATGTTCTTCCACCAATGTCATGTGGGAGAAAGCAGCTGAATTCCCTGCTGCCTTCAAACATCCCAATTCAGGTAATGGATAATGACACAAAAAATGCAGCTACTTTCTGAAGTCGAGCTCCAGGCTGTAGGAGGTTACAGCTATAGAAAATATATTTTTCTCCTAATGGACAAGGTACACAAATGCCTTCCAGCCTTTTTAATGATTCCAGGCATCTAAAATTCAACTAAGTGCCTATTAGCAGAGCAGGGAGGGTTCATGTGACAGGAAGAATGACTGGCAGTGGCACTGCTGCCCTGGCTCCCACCTGCCCTGCACAGCCCCAGGTACGGAGCTGCAGAAGCCACAGAGCCTGGCTAAAAGCAGCGGCTGACTTCAGCCTGCTCTGAGAGGCTCGGGGAGAATTCTTTCCTAGGTTCACTGAGGGGTTTTAGCTTTTCAGGCAAGGTTCTGCTAGTGGTGGCATTAAATTAAGAGAGTTTTTACAGCCATGCATGTAGTTATTAAAACAACAGCTTGGTTGGGATTTTTTCACCAGACTGCTGAAGCAACAGAAAACTGACTGATGGAACACCCAGGGATATTTATTTTTTAAAAAACCTCAGCATGAGAAGCCTGGCACTGAGCAGGACATCACCTCTGCTTGCCACTTGCCCTGACTGAGACCTGTCCCATGTAAATACACAGCACAGCAGCATAAAAGTTGAAATCTTCCAAGTTGTTTGGAAATATTTCCATGTAAACTTTGAAGAAAGCATTTCCAATAAATATGTTGGTTCATTCTTCCAAATTTCCTAAACTCAGCATATGGGCTGCTGACATAGTTTTGAATCTTTATTTTTTAACTCCCCTTTGCCAAGTTCTGAGGGTGCACATAATTACTCTTTACACTAAATCAGCATTACTACAAGCTTGGCCTTAGCAATAGATCACATATCACTACATATCCTCAGCCTTTTGGAAGTAAATTAAAGTCACTGCCAGCTCTGAAAAGGAGAGTTATTTTTACTGACTTTTGCTTTACTTAATTAAACACACCCCGATTTAAAATCCTGACTTTTGCCCAATGTTGTTGCAAATTCCTATAATTCAACATACTTATTAACCAGCAGGAATAATGATAAGCTACCAGAGAAGCCAACCCACACCCTTCACCCTGTCCCTGATGAGCAAATAGCTGTTTTCTCCCCATGTCCCTGCAGCAGTGCCACCCTGAGTGTCACCCAGCCCCTGCACTGGCACAGGTGTGCTGGGCACCTCTCAGGTGACACAACTGCCACCTGTGCCAAGCCAAGCCTCCCTGGGGAGATGCTGAGCCCCAGGTGAGCTCCCTGCATGTGCCAGCCTGAGAATTTCCCCATGGAAAGCGCTCAGAATTTGGCAGGGGCTGCCCAGGCAGGTTTGGATCCCCAAGGAATTGCTGGAGGTGACACTGAGAGCTCTGGGCTGGCACAGCTGGCACTGGATGGGCTGGCAGGGCTTTTCCAAACCGAGTGACTTTGTGATTCTGAGATACTCCTCCCTTTCATCAAAGGACTGAAAACTTTAATTTCATTCCAATTATTAAAATTATTAAAAGTCCAGCCCCAAAGCCCAGGTGTTTTTCACAGCAGCATCCAGCTGAGGGGGGCAATGGCAATGACCCCCTGAGCCACCAAAAGGCAAAAAACACAAATCAAAACCTACTTTATGTCCATAAAATACAACCTGTGCTCATGAGGGTGTTGTCCTGTGACTCACTGACACCACAGAAATGCTCCTCAGTCCTGGGAAACAAGCTGGTCTAATTCCTGTGTTTCTGTTCAAACAGGGACTCAGACTGGTCTGGACAGACTGGAAATGAACACTTGGGCCAGAACAAACCTGTGCCCACACACTGGCCCTAGACTTGAGAGATCAAGGTCTTAATATGGAAAAAGTAGGTTTTAATCTTGGATACTGTAATTAAATTTCCCACACTTAAAGCATAAGGCTTTCTCATAATATTTAGAATCAGATTAATGTTTTTTCTGGACATTAGGGCATCACAGCAAGACTTCTAAACATTCTAAAATATCACATTTTTAAAATGGTCATATGAAAAAGGTTAAGTATCTCCAATGGGAAAAAAATCCCATAGACTGTAGCACCATAGATCAAATTTAAATATTTCACAACAGGCAAGAACAGAGTGACTGGATAGCCCTTATTATTGAATTTTGCTCGTCCCAGTGACAAAGGATCAGAATTCACACACACAGAACTTTTGCTCCTTGCTCTCTGTATGGTTATTTCTAAGTCATGATGCCAAACCCACAGGAAAAGGTTCCTCATGTCCTTAACAACCTAAATCCCTCAGGGATTGTTCCTACAGCAGCTTCCCACTGGGGTTACTGAGCCCCACTGAATTTTAGTGATGACTGAAAAGTTACTAAAAAAGCCCAACTCAGAGCTCAACAGCACCCTGATGCCTGAGATAATGTTGCATTTAAAAGTTTGCAGGCAAAGCTATTTTCTCCTGCTGCACAAGCTGTGAGATGACCCTGGACTGCTGCTGTTTCCCACATGCTTTGAGTTTTAGGGACAGAATATATTTAAATTCTATAATAACTTTTTCACACAGAATCACTAAACCCTTGCAAACTTACCTGATGGGTATTGTTGCCTACAGAAGTGGATGTTTCAGAGGAAAATAATCAGATTTTAGTCACATGAGCACAGACAAGGCTGGACAAGGGGCAGCTTCAGCACAACCTCAGAGCAGAGGCTGCACAAACAATTTTACTCTGTGATTTTTCTAAATATACTGGGTTTATGTCAATGGCATCTCCTATTCTGCCTACAAATAAAATAAAATATATAAACAAATATGCAAACAACCTACCCTGCAGCTTTTCTTACCATTCTTATCTTTAGCCAGCACATCTTGCCCACTGCAAGGACCTCACTGAGGAAAGTCACTGCCATTCCTGATTCTAATTGCTGACATGAAAAGATTTGGGATGTTCTCATGTATTACTTTCAAGCTGTGTCCCCATTTCAGCTGAAAAATTAAGCACAAGCTTAAGGCACACACAAGGCAGAAACTGATATCTGCCTCTCTGTTCCACTCCAGCCTCCCCAGACATTAAAGAAGCATTGTGGTTCTTCATCATGGATTTAAACTCTATTCCCATTCTATCTCCAGTATTTCTTCTCCAGTTTTCACAGAATCAAAAACAAAACAAATGGAAAAATCCTTCTTCCTTATTTTTCCCATCGACACCTCCCCTTCTGGAATGATTCATGATCCATGTAAACCTTCAACAAGTGGAACAGGAAGACACAGCACTTAAAAATGAATACATCTTCATTATTTAACACTCCCACCATTTCTCAGGTGGGTTTACATTACTCATACACCTCACATACATTTTTGAATGCTCCAAGTGCAAAGCATGCCTGCAAAACACAGAGTGTAAATAAACCTGTTAAAGCTGGGCTATTTTTTCCAGAGTGGAGGTAATTTCCACTCCAAGGATGAAATACAGTTCTGCCAACTGAACTCTCAATCCAGGGTTATGCTGGAAAGGTTTTAAGCCCCCTAATCCAAATAACATCCCTGTATAACTTTCCCAAAGGCAGATTGAAATGACAACAGCCTCTCGGTGTCCCTTTTTGGGGACAGCAGTGCCTGGAATAACAGTGCCAGGGCGGGCTGCAGCTCTCCTTCTTCCCAAAGCTTTCCATTCCCACCTCCACAAGCACAGCCCCAGCAGCTGGTCTGCAGGGGAGGATCCAAACCCAGCAGCCTGACCCCAGCCCAGCCCTGCTGCCCGTGGAAGGGTGTGGGGAGGCTGAAATCCCTTCTCCTGAGTTTTGGTTTTATTTTCCATGGAGCTGCATTTCCTCAGTGCCTGAGCTCAGACTCCCAGCACCCAAAGGCATCACTGCAGGCTGCTTTTTATCAGATTATCCAATGCCTGAACAAAGCCATGGGCTGGGAAGTTGGCTTTGGAAAATAAATCAGTGCACGCCCCTCGCACACTGCCCACAGTGGTGAAGGGACACGGGTTGGGAGTGTGCAGGGAGGGAAGAGGCTGCTGATGGAGCACACATTCCCACATTCCCACCTCCCCACAGCCCACCTGAAGGGCTGAGGAAGGGCTGGGAGAGGAAACACACAGCTCTCAAACTCGGGTATCGAGTTCTGCTGCGCTCACACCATGGTCATTAACTCTCACCTTTTTTTCCTGAAAATACCTCAGGAATCCTACAAATATTGTGCAGGTTCCATATGCCCACACCTCAGTGCTGCTCGCACATGGACACATCAGGAACCCATCCCAGAGTGAGGGTCACATATCCCTGGCATGCTAGAACAATCAAATTTACCTCCACAAGAACGTGCCTACACAACCAACTCCATTAATGCATCACCCAAAAAGATCAAACTTTAAAAATTCCTCCACTGCATCATAATCCAGTAATTTAAAGGATTAAATGAGCTTGTTGTGAATTTCTCCACTGACTGGGTCCAGTATTCACCTGTAGCCCTTGCAGTTATCACTTCACCCTCAGTCTCTCTTCCTTGGCACACAGTACATTCATTATTGTACATTCACACACACAGTAAGTTTCAAAATATGGGGAAAAATTGACACTTTCAATGCTACAGAGACTCTCCCACTCTCTCATCTTCTCTTCATCTAAATTCCAACTGCATCTCCACAGCTTGCAGGGTTTTTGAAGGAACACAGGGAGCCAGTTCAGTGATAGCACACTTCACAGCAGGAATACCTGGGCTCTGTCAGAGGAAAGAAAAGCAATTTCTAAACAGCTGCACGAAAGTAAATATATTTACATGTGAGAATCTGCCTCTCGCTCCAGTTAAACCAGTGGCTCCACAGGCCTCCATTACGTGCTCGTCTTTAGCAGTGCAAATCTCCCCTAATCTCTGCAGATGAGTCTGCCCTGGCTCTGCCCGAGGTGTGAGCAGACACAAGAGCAAGCTGGCAAGCAGCAGCTTCTCACACTCCAGTGTGTGCATCAGCCGGGTGACACCAGCACACCGGGGTCCCTCACTGACTGTCACCCATCCCAGGCTCCTGGCAATGGGACACCTGCAGATCCCTTGGAAGGGACATTGGTGACACTTTTTGGGGTCAACACCAGCAGCAGGACTGTGCCAGGAAAGGCGATTAGTGACAGACCGGGTTATCTGTCCCGAGCAGGTCCCAGAACAACACAAAGAGATTTGTCATTGTACGTGAGCACATCTGCATTGCACTGAGCAAATTAAAAAAAAAAATAAAAGAAAAGAAAGCCTAAGTTTTACTTTACTTCTACATTTCCAGTACGTAAAATCACGGAGCTGTCAGATGAGACAAGTATTCCATCCCATGGGAGGGTGGATCTCGAACTCTGCCGAGCCAGAGCCTACCCACGCTGGGAATGCTCCCCAGGAAAAGTCACAACACAGCGATTTCCTGGGAGAACCTCGCTTCAGCAGGAGCGAGCTGTCTGCCGCTTTGAGGGACTTCTCTAAGTAAAGAATTCTCCGTGTGTGGTGTCAGAAAGGCGCCTGCCAGAACTGGGTCACACCGGCGGCCCAGCCTGGCCCTGTCCGCGGGGCCGGTGCTGCAGACAACGGGAGGCAGCAAGAGAAGAACGAGCCCAATGCCCGAGGCAGCGCTTTAAGGCCAGCCCCTGGCCTAGCGGGGGTTCGGAGGAGTCCGCCCGTCAAAGGTGGAAGGAAACTAACGGTGACCTCGGCCCGATGCCGACCGAGACCGTTCCCTGCCGTGGGGGGGAAACGAGCGGCGGGGTCAGCGCCCTGCGCCAAGGTCGGCCCGGGACTGGGCAAACACCGGCCCCGGACACACCCGGCCCCGGCACTGGGCAAACACCCGGCCCCAGGATAGAGCAAACACCGGCCCCAGCACTGGGCAAACCCCGGCTCCGGACACACCCGGCCCAGAGTCGGCGGGGGAGCGGCTCCGCGGCCGAGCCCGGCCCGACCCCCCCGGGGACCCGCGGCCTCCGCCCCGGGCGCTGCCGCCAGCACAGGCCCCGCTCCCGGCCCCGCCGCCCCGGCAGCCGCCCGGTCCCGGTCCCGCCGCCCCTCACCTGCTGGTAGCGGCCGGTGCTGGGCTCGGCGGCCGCGGCCGCCATGGCGCTGCGGGGTCGGTGCGGGCGCTGCGCAGGGGAGGCGGCGGCGGCCCGGGCGCTGCTCGCTGCGGGCTCCGCTCGCTCCCGCCCTCCCCGTCACGCTCGGCCGCGCCGCCTCCCGCCCCGCCCGCTGCCGGAGCCGCCCCGGGCCGCGGGTGGCGTTCCTGGAGGGGCCGTGGAGTCACAGAAGCATCGAGCCTGGGATGGAGCCGTGACACCAACTGTGCATGATCCCCACCTTGTCCCCAGAGCACTGAGTGACAGTGTCCAGGTGACACCTCCAGGGATGGAGATCCAAACCTTTCTGGACAGTTCCAATCTCTGACTACCCATTCCATGGAGAAATTCCTGCTAATGGCCACCCTGAGCCTGCCTGGCCCAGCGTGAGGCCGTTCCCTCTCCTGGATGCCCCTCGGCTGTCCCCTCCTGTCAGGGACTTGTGCAGAGCCAGAAATTCCCCCTGAGCCTCCTTTTCTCCTTCGGAGCCCTTTCTCAGCTCCCTCAGCCCCTCCTGGGGCTCAGAGCCTTCCCTGGACACGCTCCAGCCCCTCCATGTCCTTCCCAAATTGAGGTTCCAGAGCTGGACACATCACTCACAATGTGACCTCAGCAGTGCCAGCACAGGGGACAGTCCTGCCCTGCTCCTGCTGCCACACTAGCGCTGGGACAGGCCAGGTGCCATTGTCCTCTCACCCACCTGGGCTCATGTTGAGCTGCTGTCAAGCAGCACCCCCAGATCCTTCTCTGCTGGGCTGGTTTCCAGCCAGGACAGCTCCCCTGGGCTGGAGGGTGACCAGAAGCAGCCCAGAGCCAGCCTGGCTGTGTGGGGACCCGGTGTGGCACTGCCTGCAGGAATGCCGAGAGCCAGCAGCGTGTCCTGGCACCACCAGAGCTGCAGGAGTGACCCCACAAACTCTGTGCACTATGTACAATGTGCATTGTGGAACTCAATTGCCATTTTCAGAGTGGAAGTTGATGTGGTAGTGAAACTTAGGGAGTCAGGAAATTGATGCAAAGCCACGCTGACAAACTGCTGCCTCAGCAGGGACACACCAGAGCCAGCATTGAGAAACCAGCCCTGTCTGAGCCACAGTGACCAAGCCTGGGTCACACAGGACCCAACCCATCCCTGTCCCACAGACTGCACCAAACACGAGGTGTTGGCCTCAGCTCTTCCACATCCACAGGCAGCAGATGGTGCCGAGCTCCTTCCTTCCAAAAGGAGCACGTGTAGGAAACCACGCAGTCAGAGAAGTTGATTTGTGCTGAGTTCTTCAGTGTTACATTGGCTAAAAGATTTCTCAGCTTGTGTAACATTTGTTTTCTATATGCACAGTACAGCTCTAGTTAGGCTTGCACAAAATTACCCACATCAATCCCTAAGGTGGATGAGATTTAAATATATCAGCTTTAGGATGAGGAAGGCTGAATCAGCCCCGCTGGGATTCCAAACTGCAGATTCAGAGAGTTGCAAGCCCGAGGACATGGATTTGAACTGCACACTCAGTCATAAATACAGGCCTCGGTGCTCATTATTCTGCCATAATCAGCCTGGATTCTTTTCTCCCTGCACTTTGCCTTTGAGGGGTAGGGAGTTCATCGATGTCTTGATGAGATGAATGAACATCCCATGCTGAAGGAGAGGCAGGAACCGTGAAGGATTTTAGCCATGGATAACCTCAAAGAGTGCCTCCTGAGAAATGCTGGAGACACAAGGACAAGGCAGGGTTCTTGCCACACAGGTGCCTTTGAAGGAGCTGCAACAGGAGCTGCAGGCACTGACAGACTCTGGTTTCACCTCTCCACAAGATTCCCAATTTGCACTGAGAATTTCCCTGCAGTGAGGAGCTATCCTGATGACATGCACGGATTTACCACTGCTGAGGTGGGATTACATCCCTAAGTAAGGCTGTGGCAGCAGTGGTAATTAGCTGCACAGTGATTGACTTGGACAACACAGAGACTAAAATAAGATTCAACCTGTGCGTGTCCTCAGACAAGATGCTGGAACGTATCCTGGAGAAATGGTGAAACCATTTGTGTCAAAGCCATTTTGGGGCCAGTGGAGGCAAATCACAGCCTAATTAGTCCATCCAGTCTGAGCATGACCGACTCCAGAGGGGTAAGGGCAATTTCTTCCAGCTGCTCTCCCTGTATTTGTTTTTATTTTCTTAGGTGGGAAGGCTCAGTAGAAAGATGATGCTGTGGTTACAGCACATGACTGGTTCTGCTTTCATTTCCCAAATGATTTGAGGCAAATCACTTCATGCCTCTGTGTTTTTTTGTCTTTTTCTCCAGTACAAAATGTCTTTTCTCCCAAGAGACACTTGAAGCTTGAAGTCATTGATTTTAGTGACTTCCGTACGGGATGTGCTGGGAAAGTATTTGAAAGCAATTGAAAGTATGACAGAAGTGAAATTGACTGAGCCCTCTGAAATCTTGGAGCTGTACACGTGTTCCTTTAATTATTGTGTACAACTGAGCAATAAAGGGAACACTTTTAATCTGCACTTTGTAATAAATATTGAACGCTAAAAGCTAAATAATAAACCTCAAAAGCAGGGTGTGTAAGCTAAACGAGTAAGAACTGAGCAGGACATTAAAACTAGATCTTTCTTCTAACTTTTTAGTGCTAAATTACCCAATTAAAAACAAATCAAAATGTTCACAGGACAAAAACATTTTCATCATCAATTCGAAAGTACTCCTGTGTCCCTGGAGGCAGAGACAGTTCATGTGCAAGAATTGGATTTGGGTTTGAATACACATAGGTGTCATTTCCCACTGTGGAATAGCATCCTGAGTTGGAGTTGTGTAATTAAACTGGAGAGATTTGTTAAGGATTAATAAATGCTGTCTAACAGATGCTCCTCCCCAAAACATGACTTGGCCACAAAGACTTTCTATGCTTGGGAGCATCTTGTAGTTGAATCATCTTTGATCTTTTTGGCCAAAAACGCCAAAAAGCTGTGGCTGGCCCATCCCTGGAAGTGTCCAGGGCCAGGTTGGATCGGGCTTGGAGCCACCTGGGATGGTGGAATGCTCATGGCAGGGGGTGAAACTGGATGATCCTCAATCCCTTCCCCCCCAAACCATTGTGTGACTGCAGCAGCCCCTGCCCAAGGAAGCTGCCCCACTGCCTCAGGAGCAGCAGGATCTGCAGGTGCGGGCTCTGGATGGAGTTTTGGACACGCAGGCAGCTGCAATTTCAGTGTTTGTTGCAACAACAAAAGGCGCTCGGTCAGCTCGGGTCTGCTGGAACGAGCAGAGCCCCAGCGAGCGCAGCCACACGTCCCACGGCCCGCTGAGTGGGTGCAAGCTCTGCCTTGGGCACTGGCGTGGAAAATAACGCCCCAATGAGCCACGAGTATTGTGAGAGGAGGGACGGAAACAACGCCACGAGTATTGTGAGAGGAGGGACGGAAACAACAGCAGCATTGAGTTGGAAGATTTTCCCCATGGGATCTCTGTTCCTCTGAAGCCCAGCAGCAGGAGCGAGGGGTGCAGGTGGAGCTGTGCTGGGTGGGGCACGGGGCAAGGCAGAGCTGAGTCCAAATTGCCTCAGAACAGACTGAATTTAGGGGCCCCAACTCACTGCTTCCACCAATGTCCTTTTTGCTCCGTTATTTCTTCAGCCCACTGGAGAAATCACAATTAACCAATGGTTAATTTAACCCTGCTGTCCAGATTGAATCCCTTACTGCTTAGACTGGCAGTTTTGAACCTGGTGAGGAGTGAAGTCCTGACAGCTTTGTCATGGGAACCTCGCCTGAAAAATGAGAAGTGTCTGGCACGGGTGCTCTCCAGAGCTGCCTGTTCATGCATTGCCCTGCACATCAGCTTCTTGTGACCCCAAAAATATCCTAACTAGGATTTAGGTGCTGCTGGGAGAGCTAAGATATGAGTGGGGCTTGCAGGAAAGAGCAGCTCCCCTCCAGATCTATTATTTCTCCTTTTCTTATAAATTGGGGTCAGAAGGTAAATGGAACATGGTGAGGCAGGAAGAGGTGATGGTGGATATTAAAAAGACTCTTTTAATTACAGGATTTGGAGAGAGGATTCTTCATGGAGATGATTTTTTAATTGTTGCTGTTTCAGGGAAAGAATCCCAGTGCTCCCAAGCAGTTCCCAATAGCAAAAAGCCCTGGTCTCTGAGCACTACCGACTCTGATCCCTTCAAGATGGGGCAAAAGAAAATGCTGGATTGGTTAGAGTTCCCCCATTAAACTTCAACTTCTCCTGAAGAGAAGTGTTTGTTTCCTTCCATCTGCTGCTTTTGCAAGGAAGGAAAATCAGCCTGTTCAGACACCAGGAAGTTCTTCAGCATGGGAACAGCTCGCTGTAAAGGCAGGAACAATAACGGGTAGAAATTATCATACCTAAAAATACCCTGCATGCGAGTCACACGCACAGCGCGGCCCGCAGGAGCGCAGGGGGATGGAGCTGTGGATCCGGGGATGTGCTGCCTCTGCCGCGGCTTTTGCTTCCACCAAAAAACATGTTTTGGTGTCACAGGGAGCTGTGGGCTCCTCCTGCATCTCTGCACTGCAGCTGCCCCTCGCAGGGGAGATTGGAGCCAGACCTTGAGCATCAGAGCCCTGCAACGCTTGGATTTCACCGAACCCGTCCCCACAAAAGCTGTGTGAGCAGCAGAGGCAGCAGCTCTGCACACATGGCAGGTGACCCAGGGCAGGTGAGGTGGCAGCAGGGGGTGAGGTGACACCGCCACACCCCGCCAGTCACCCCGGCTGTTGTCCTTTTGCTCAGAGCCGAGGGAAGCCCGTGCTGTCTCCTGCCATCAATTCCTGCGCGGGCAGAGCCTCCAGGATTTGCTTTTCCCGAATTTCCGAGCTGGCCGCGTTTCCAGGGTAACGCCGAGCGATCCAAAGAGGTTTCTTTGCACAGTGGCGGTGCCGGTGCTCTCCCCCTGCCGAGCCCTGCAGAATTTTGGATTTGCACACCGGGAGCTGCAGTTCACACCAGGGGTGATGTGGGAACTCGCAGGTGTGTGTGCAGGCCAGGTGTGTGCTCACCTTTGTGCCCACCGAGCTGCCCTGCCCTGCCCTGCCCTGCGGGGAATGCCGCTGCTCTCAGCTCCTCACAGCCACCCAGAGAGCTGACACTGCTCATGGAAACACATGCCATGGAAGCTGTGCAGGCTCTGAAACTCTTCCCGTGTCTGCTCGCACCCATCGCTGCCCGTCCCGACGCGAACCGAGCTCTCCAGCATGCGACAACACCGGCAGCACTGGTTCTCGCCAGGTCGTTTAAATTATTAAAATGAGAAGGAACTGCGTGGGCTGGATCCCAGCAAAGCAATTTGTAGCTCATTCTTCCTTCTCATGAAACTGGAAATCTGTCTAACTTTGAAGTAAGAGCTTTGTATCCCAACAATGAACCAAGGAGAGGTGGGGCACATTTTCCTGAGCGCTTGAAGGCAGCTGCAGCAAGAACAAGAGGGTGTTTTGGGGATACCATCATGCCAGGAGCAGCAAGGACAGAGACTGCGGTCTCTCCATCCCCCAGAATATGCCCCAAAGTGAGTCCCTACAGAACAGCAGCTATTTTGGTGGGACAAGGCCGGGACCTTCGCTTTAGGGCTGAAAAGCTGAAGGACAGAGTCGGGTGGATCCCTGCTGTGATGGTGACACTCCGGCAGAGCCACATCGAGGTATTCACGGCCTTTTTAATGCATTTGGAGGAAAGAAACACTGCTTCCCACAGCTTTGCCTGGACAACAGGCCGTGTGGTGACTGATTCACCCTAGCAGCCACAGAGCATCATTCCGGCTGGATCCAACCGTGCTGCTCAATTCAACTCCAGCAGCACAGGATCATTCCCGGCTGGATCCAACCGTGCTGCTCAATTCCAGCAGCACTGGATCATTCCCGACTGGATCCAGCCGTGCTGCTGAATTCAATTCCAGCAGCACCGCAACATTCCCGGTGGGTCCAGTTGAATTCCAGCAGCACCGGATCATTCCCGGTGGGTCCAGTTGAATTCCAGCAGCACCGCATCATTCCCAGTGGGTCCGGCCGTGCTGCTCAATTCAATTCCACCCAGCCCGGATCATTCCCGGTGAATTCCAGCCACCCCGGCCCATCCCCGGTGGATCCAGCCGTTCTGCCCAATTCAATCCACCCATACCGGCCCATCCCCGGCTGGTCCGGCCGTTCCCCAGCCGCAGCCGCCCTGCCCGGTGTCGCTGGCCCCGGGGGCCGGGCCCGGCGCTCTCCGCCCGCCCAGGGGCGGCCCCAGCGGCGCTCCCGGCCCGCGGAAGTGATCCCGGGCAGGGCCGGGCCGGGAGGAAGCGCAGATTTCCCGCAGAGGTGATCCTAGAGCAGGCGGCGATCCCAGCATGAAGTTGATCATCCTGGAGAATTACTCGCAGGCCAGCGAGTGGGCGGCCAAGTACATCCGCAACCGCATCGTGCAGTTCGGGCCGGGCCCCGGGCGCTTCTTCACGCTGGGGCTGCCCACAGGCAGCACCCCCCTGGGCTGCTACAGCAAACTGGTGGAGTATTACCGCAACGGGGACCTGTCCTTCAAGTACGTGAAGACTTTCAACATGGACGAGTACGTGGGTGAGTGCTGTGCTGTCGCTTTTGTCCCTGCCCTGGAGCTGCTTGCCCCGGCAGAGGCTGGCGGTGCCCGAAATCCACCTGTCCAGGTAAGGGGATAACAATTCATAGAGTTACAGCATCAGCTGGCATGGAGAGGACTTCTGAGATCATCGAGTCCCACCTATGATCCCACACCACCGAGTGCCACGTTCAGTCTTTCCTTAAACACCTCCAGGGAATTTGCAAAGGGAGACAATTCGAAAACCTACTGAAGAGATTTTTAATTTTTCCATAGGTTTGAGAATATATGCACAAAAGTGGGTGTTGCTAGTATTACAGACACTGCTGTGTTAGCTGCACTCAGCAGGTAAGGAAGAGTTTATCACTGCAGGCTCAGTGTGCAGCATTAACTTCAGCCTTTGCTCTGGGATTATAAAGGTCCCTTACAAAGACCAGTGTGTTCCCTGAGTGCCCTCTGCTATCTCCTGCTGAGACTGACATTTCTGAAGTCGTGGTGAAACAGTCTTCTCAGAAAAAATAGATCCAAAGGTGAAAACACACAGGCTAAATATTTGCTAATGATAATTTTATCCTAGTCAAGAGGGTTTTTTTTTTTCTGTCAATAATCCCAGTCAAGCGCCATTAGGGAATAAGCAGTCCAGTGTGGCTTTACAGCAGTTAAAGGGGTAAATATGCAATAATTATATAATAATCATTATTTCCCAGGCTTCTGCACAGTTTTTAATAATTCTTACTAATATGAAATGGGGAGAAGGCTGAAAAGGTACTGACAGATGAGGTACAGCACACACCTGCTTTTTGCACATCTGTTTTATGTTAACATGGGTGCATGTCTTACAGGAGCTGATTTTAGTTCTGGTATTTAAGGAAATGAAAACAACTCTGGAAGCTGAGGGCATGACAAAGGACAGAGAGCAGTGCTGTGTCACCACAGGCACTGCAGGGACGTGGAAATGTTTGTTAGGGGTGATTCTGTTCCAGCTGGCCTCAGTCCTGTGTGTTCTGTGAGCAGGTCTCCCCAGGGATCACCCAGAGAGTTATCATTCCTTCATGTGGAACAACTTCTTCAAGCACATTGACATCTCACCAGAAAACGTGCACATCTTGGATGGGAATGCCCCTGATCTCCAGGCAGAGTGTGATGCATTTGAGGAGAAAATCAAAGCAGTTGGAGGCATCGAGCTCTTTGTTGGAGGTGAGAAGCTGAGAGCAGCAGCCTCTAAACCCTGTCCCAGAGCTGTGCCTGTCCCCAGCTCTCATTTGTCAGGATTGTTCATTTTCAGTGCATTTGCAGTGAAATCCACCCCACAGTCCCTGGCCCTGGGCAGTGCTGTGTCCTGGCAGCTTTGTCTCCCCACGTGCAGTCAGTGAATTGTTCAGGAAATGTCAGCAGCAGAAATGGGAAGGG
>VRYO01001726.1:8569737-8599374 GCA_009812075.1 Sialia sialis | reverse complement strand
CGCTCCTCACCGGGGCAGCCGCGGCCGCGCCGAGCGGGCCGGGGACAGCGAGGGGGGCCCGGCCCTGCCCCTCACGGAGCGGCGGCGGGGAGGGACGGGAAGGGAAGGCACGGCGAGGGACGGGAAGCGCCGGCAGGAGGAGGAGGAGGCGCCGGGCCGGCCCCGCAGCTCCCCCGGCGGCCGGGAGGGCCCGGCCAGCCCAGGACGGGGCGCTCGGAGCCGCTGCGGGCGGTGCCCGGGCACGGAACGGACTGCCCGGGGAAGGGGCACGGGGGGAGCGCTGCGGTGCCAGGGCAGGGCCGGGAGTTGGACTCACTGAGCCCTGGGTGTCCCTTCTAAAGGTTGTGATTCATTGCAGGGAGCTTGGGCTCACACCCACCCACAGCCCCTGGGAAGCGCGCAGCTCCTTGCCCACCCCAAAAGCAGGGACGCAGCCCTTCCCTCCAGCCCACACCGCTCTGCCTCGGAATCAACAGCTGAGGCAGGTGATCCAGTAGAATCCAGTGCATTTATTTCTTGCAATAACTGAATGGGTGTTATTCAGCTTTGGATTTTAACACATACAAATTAATTTTTGCAAGTTTAATGACAATCAGTACTAGAAGCAAATCATTGTATAAAGCTCATAGAAAAAAAAAAACAAACCTAACAAAACAAAACAAACCAACATAATCCGTCAGTTCTTGGTTTTCCTGGAAAAAAAGAAACCAAAACAAAAAACCAAGCATTCCAAATGAAGGCCTCGTGGAAGCAAGCATACCCCTGCCAGAGAAAGTTAGGAACAAGTCAGAATCAACTATCAGCATAGGCAGCTGAAATACAAGTATTCACTCTTTCTACAAGCAGCTAATTTAACTAAAGACAAGGAGTTGTACAAGGCCTAATTAGCTGGGGAGTTTGTGAGAAACTCACTCCCCCGTCCAGGAGCACATTCTGAGTCTGATCTGCAGTCTGGGCTAAGGAATCAAGGTGCTGATGAGCCAGCCCCTGCTCTGCAAACCCCCTGTAACCATCAACTGTTCCAGTGCAAATCGGAGTGAGTCCAGAGCAGGCATTAACACAAAGCAAGAGCAATGCAAGACTCTGCCTTGGCTCTCCCTGCCCTCCCTGGAGTGCCAGCGCTGCAATCCACAGGGAAAGGAAGAGCAGGGTGCACATCAGACTTCAGATGTTGCTGTGTCCCTCCTTCAGGGGGAATTGACTCAGCCTGGACATTACAAATGGAGAAGCAGCTTATGGCTGTTCCTAGAGGTCTAGTTAGACTACCAAAACTTCTAAATACAATCAATAAAGGCAAACACTGCTGAGCTGAGCGAGTCCTTCAGCACCTCCATGTTCTGACCTGCTGCCCTGCCCAAACCTCTCCAAGAGTTACCAAGAGTGCTGTGGGATTCACTTGCTTCAGTTTGTATTCAGAATGTACAAAGTTGACAACTTAAAGCTTTATTGTAATTTGCAATAATATAAACAAGTGCTGAAATTCAGTCAATGTCCATTTCTGGAAGCTTCTTGTCGGTGGCTGAGGGGGCAGAGCCCTGCTCGGGGGGCTGGGTCCCGCTCCTGGCGTCCCCCTGCCCGTCCAATGGTCCGTTGGGTTCCGTGGCCTTCTGCTCCTCCTTGGGCAGCTCCACCTTGGGTTTGGGTTTGTTCACTATGGGGCTACAGATACCTGCCAGTTCCTGGGGAACACAGAGATAACACATCCTTAGAGATGCTCCCACAGCTGAACTGGAACTTTTGAAACCACTGCTGGGAATACTCCAGTTGAGGGTTGATGTTCCCTGGTACTTTTGAGATTTCTGATAGAGCAATAAACATTAGCATTCACAAAATACAGTGAGTTTTGTAGAAAAACTTACTTTTGCTTTAGCTTGTATGTCTTTTGCTTTTATAACTGGGTCCAAAGTAAGACTCCTCTTGTTCTGCAGGTTGAGGTTGTTGTTCATCCACTCCATGGCTTCATTGGTGCTCTTCTCCACCTTTGCCACGTCTGCTTCATCAAGATGCTCATACAGTTCATCCTGCAACACCAAACAGGAGCATCTGTGTCAGTGTTTGATTTCCTCAAAACTCAGCTTCCAAACACTGAACACCATTTAGCCAAGAGCTGTTGTGGTTAACAAATCAACCAAACTGATCACCCTAAAGTTCTCCTGCTGCTCCATGAGGAAATCAACACCTGAGTAAAAAGACACAGATGCTGCAAGGCCCAAAATCCACTTCTGAAAATCTATTAAACATCAAGAACTCATAAACTGGGAGGTTGCAACAGATTTTTGTCTGAAGCAGGTTACCTAAAATTCAGAAAGTATTTGTACCATTTCCTTGCATTTTCCAGAAATTAAGTGTGGAAATACCTTTGCTTTGAATCCTTGAACAGCTTTCATGTACTGCTGGATTTGCTTCCCCAAGTCCTCAAATGCTTTTGGTCTTTCCTCTGATTCTTGGAATCTTGCCTGAATAGGCTGACCCAGAGTCTGAAACAAAGCACAACAGATCAGAACTCATGCAGCGTCACTGAGGGATCCTCAAGGTGTGACAGGATACATGAACTTCGCTGAACTCCTCAGAACTCTCAGGAAACACTGAGCCTCCCTCAGCCCTGCTGGACATCTACTCCTCACACACTCACAATCCAAAGCAGGCTCTTTGCTACCTCAGAATCAGCAGACTCTAGACAGCTCCTCACTGGAGCCAAGTTCTCCAGCTTCAGTAAATTCCCACAGGAACGTAAGAACCACTTACTTTCAGTTCTGCCAATTTATCAATGTATATTTGTTTGGGCTGGTCTTCCCCATCTTCATAAAGCCACATTTCTGTATCTTCCAGCTTCAGTGTGAAGCTATTGCGATCCTGCAGCAATGCACACACAAAACAGACAGGTGACATCATTTATTAGGTGACAAATGGCATTAAATGGTACCAGGAACCTTTCTGGAAGGGCTGTATTTTTAGAATATGAACTCTGTCTGGAACTCTTTACCCTATTTTAGTGAGAAATAAGAAATAAAATACTCTTCTGTACAGCTTTGTGGTGGATTCCAGGCCCAAAGAAGAACCGTATGTGACAGCCACAGTTCAGATCAAATACTGTCACATCAAAGGCTTTTTTGTCCCCTGCACGTTTTCATTGTCACATGAGCAAGCCTGAGAACAGAGGGAAACTTTTCTTTAGCAAAAGTGCCACAAATATTCCCTGCCATGTCCCATTTTGGGCTCTGCAGACACCTGGCTGGCAAAGCTCCACTGCAGGCAAGGGAGGTGCAGTCAGGTGTTCAGAGATTCATCTCTAACATGAGTTAAATTCATTGCACACCAAGCTCCTTCAGTACAGCAGGGAAAGCTAATTAATAATGCCAAGAGATTTTTAGGCAACCAGTTCAGATACAGGTGCCCACAGTTAGTAGATTATCATCAGAACCAGAAAGGTTACAATTATCTCTTCAAATTTCAGTCTGAATATGTAATTTATGTAAATACAGTATGTGTTACAGGTCAGGAGTTACTAAATCAGCTGCTGATTGTACCACAGTGGTTGAGGACAATCCAGCAGCAATACTCACATCCTCACTGACGAATTTCTCATAAACGCTGCAGAGTTTGTCTCTCATTTCATACACGTACTCCTCCACTGCATTCTTGGCATCATTCCTCTCCTTCTCCAGCTTATCCTGCATTATCATCTTACCCTGTGAACAAGGTGTCAAATTAATTGGCTAAAAAGCTCAATATTTAACATTTGTTTCCAGAACACCATGTTAGCAAAGGCTCAAAGCAGATAAGATTTTGCAGAACTGTGATTTACAGAACCGCTCTAACACAGCACACGACTGAGCACTCATTTCAGTTCTGCTGTGATGTCCAATACAGCACAGGAGAATCCTCCTCCAGCTGAGGAACCTGCACCCTGTACCTGCAGGTGATTCTGGAGGTGTCCTGCAGAACAGCTCCAGGGGAGTGACAGCTCCCTGGCCAGGAGCAGTGAATGTTTTCTGCACAGGGCACTGCTGCTCACTTCCAACTTCTAACTGCATTTTTTATTCCTTTCAGTCCTTTCCTTGACTGACCATCCTTAACCATGTTAAATGAACATTTCTGGAGACCAGCAAGTGTCATTCTTGGCTTGGGCAGGAAGAGTTTACCTCGTTCTCAATGAACAAGTTGAGCATGTCCTTCCCTATCTGCCACACCAGCTGGTTCTCAATGGGAAGGTCCACGGTGGTCGTCTTCACTTTGGCCTTCTTGGCCTGAGGGGGCTGATCCACCTTCTTGTCCTTTGAGTCAGCCTGACAAGTCTGCATTGAAAATACATACACAGCATCACCACTCAGTTCAAGAGGAGCATACAAGGTTTACACCAGAAAAATGGAGTTAGCACTCCACCAAGAGAAGCAAGCACCCCCTGCCGTTCTGACACCTCAGCTGCTGAAGCCTGAGATAATTCATGCAGATAATTAATGACCTTTGCTGGGCACGGTCTACATTCATGGGGGAGGGTGCTCAGGGCAGAACACTGTCCTAGTATTCAAGTTATTGAAAACTAGATGATTATTTCTTCCCTGAACAGGAGAGTTCCCCCATTTTATCAGTACTGGGTCACCTGACAGGTCTGTAGTTACCAGTGCCATTTGTGTCCTTTCTAAAGCTCTCACCACAATAGACCACCAGTGCACTGAAATAAAAGTTCAGTTTCCAGAACTATGACTATGGCAGCAGATGTGCTCACACTCCTCAGGAATCTCATGAAAATAAAATCTCAAATGCTCCTGTTACCTCCATTTCTTCAGACTCTGCCTTATTTTCAGGCTGGGTTTGCTGTTGCTCTTCAGCCTTTTGTTGCTCCTCATCTACTTGCATCTTCTGAAATTCAGAGAAATTCACACATTAAACAAATGCAGATCATTGCTTCAGTTCCTAGGCTGATCCCTTACCACCTCTAATGCTCTCCAGCCAAAAGAAATAGAATGAAAACTGAAGGAATAAATGATGAGCCACACCTCCATCATTAAGAATTTAATCTAAACCTCAAATCCTGGTGTCACTGGATCTATCACTGGTGTAACACACTACAATGAGTACTCCATCTCACATTTCAGTTGTGGACATGCCTAGTAAATCCTTACACAAGCCTGACCCTGGGCAGCTGTGCTTCAGGGGATTCTGAGCAGCTGGGGGCAGTGACTCTGTTACCTCTTCCTCCTTGGCATGCTGATCTGTCTCCATCGGCTCCTCGCTCTCATCAGATTTGTGAACCTCCACCAGAGATGCACTTGAAACGCTGAAGATGCCATGGATATTTACTCTGACTTTGACTTTCACTTTGGAACTGGATCCATCTGTTTGAGGAGTGACCTTCTGAACCAAGAAGTGAGCTGATCAGAGAGAAAGAAACCAAACCCTTTTGATTAACCTGAGTGCTGAATGCAAAGCAAACACAACTTCTGCTGACACAGCTCACTGCAGTGTGCTCAGGGAATGTTACAACCTACTCAAGCTGGACAATGCAGGTTTTTTACTCAGCAATGCTGGGGCATAGCTATTGGGAATTCTTTATGTATTCTTTATGGTGTTATTTTATCAGAGCAAAAGACTGCACAACTCTCAGTGTGCCCCTTCCAGGATTCTCTTTTTGCCCATAAACTTCATGTTACTCCACCTATTTTACTGAAAATCCATTTGAAATGTTGTGCTGAGAGCATCTGCAGTAGGCTGCATGTCCAGACTACACAATTAGACAGAAAAGACTCTTAGTTGAAGGTACAGAATGGTGCTAACCTATAGCAGGGTCTGGGTAAGGCAGCTCCTTGGGGGAACTGTAGTAGGCCTCCAGAGTGAAGGGCTCCTTCCTGTAGAAAGTGAGGACCTTGGAAAAGGGAGCAGGGTGGTTCTTGGGGAACACCTCACAGTCACTGCAAGAGAAAACACAGTGCTCAGTATGACAACACAGCTGGCAAGGTAACAAAACATTTCTAGAAACTCTTAGGGGAAAAGCTTCCTTAAGAAGCGAAAAGGCTGTCCTGATGTTTCAGGTTAAGTAACAGCAGCAGCCATGCAGGAAGTGCCAAACTGCCACTCAACCTCGGTTTTGTTTTCTACCATCGTTAACTTCAGAAGTGTTAACTGGGCATTGACCCCTGGAAACACCTTGTTCTAAGGGTGTTTGTTATTTATTCTAATCATCACAGGCCATTTGAAGCTGTAGCATGCAAGAAGATTGTACAGGTTTTACCTCAGGCCTTCCTCTGCTGGTGAATTCCATCGCAAGGAGATGGGATATGGTATCAAATCTGTGATAGAAAACTCTCTCACTTTGAAAGCCGGGGACAAAATTGCACACTGCAAGAGCACAAGAGCCACATTACACGTTCAGACTTTAGGTGAACAAGCATTTCATTCAGCAAACAGTTCTTGATGCTGCTTAATGTTCTCAGAACTAAAACAAACAGCAGTTTTTACCTGCAGAGCACAGCCTCGTGCCACAGCCTCATCTGCATTCAGGGTTGTACTGACTTCTTTGCCAAAAAATTTACTGATCTTCTCTTTAACAGCAGGGATTCTTGTGGTACCACCAACTATCTCTACTGCATAAATATCCTCCTTCCTCAGCTCTAGAAAGAAGTCAGACAATAGATAAAATATTTCTCTTTCACATGAATACACTGACATCATAAAGCAGAGGTTTTAACAGACCAACTTTAGATTAAGTTTCTAAGCAGTAAAAATTTCAGCTCTTAGCTTGAGCGAGAAAGCTTTTTGATCTTGTAACTCCTCAGCAAATTGTTGTTTGTGGTAAACCCTTGTGGCCAGCATGCAAAGGAATCCTGCACTCAGAGCCCCCCCACTTACTGGCCTGGTCCAGCACGCTGCGAAGAGGCGGCTCCACTCTTGCCAGGAGTCCTTCACACATCTCTAAAAACTTGCTTCTGTTGGAAAAAGCCATGAACAAAGCTTTAGCACACCATAAACAACACTGCAAACAACAGGATGCCCAAACTGAAGGAAAACCACTGTGCACTGCAGGGTTCTCTCTCCCCCAGTCCTAGCTTTATACTTGACTGCATTCTCCCAGACAAAACGTGGTTCCAGTAACCCTGGCATCCTTACAATATTCCCAGCCCTCCCTCCTAACTCAAGGCCACTGGTCAGGCTCTAGACATTTTCATTTCCAGCAGCGTTCCTGCACATGCTGTTCTTTTATTTCTCACCTCCCTGCAGTCCTAAGAGCTGATACTTCATACCAAGTTTTTAACTGCCTGAAGGGCACTCAGTTTCCCCTTGCAGAGGAGCCAGGTTACCTGTTCATGGTTCCAGACACATCTATGTCATTCATGAAGCACTCTATGTTCATGGGCAGGTCAGAGGCATTGGCACTCATCAGCTTCTTCAGCCTCTCACACTCCTGGTACAGCCTCAGCAGCGCTCGGATCTTGGACTTGATGTCAAGTTTGTATTTCTTCCCAAACTCCTCACAAAAGTATTCCACCAACACCTCATCAAACTTCCTGCCTCCGAGGGTTGTATCAAAGGCTGTAGCAAGAACCTTAAAGGAAGGGAATCCTTCAGTTACAGTACAACGAAAGCATCGAAAGCATCGCAGTTAACATCACAGCAGTGCTTTGTTTCAAGTACAGCTCAACTCTAAGCCAAAGAAATGCGGCCTTCCTGCAATGAGGTGACAACTGCTTTAAAAGGAATGTAGGGAGATAGGGCAGGACTTAGCAACACAATCTGTTCCATAGCTTGTGCTGGGAGCAGATCTGTTTCCAAACTCTGCTTAGCCACTGCCAGTTTGAGTCATATCCCAGTCTAATATTTGATGCCTCCTAAGGGTGGAACATGCTTACACCAAGCTAAAAATAAAACAAGAAGAAAGTTAATGATATTAACTCTTAAAACAGGTGCTCCTTTTTGATGAAGGAATTATCTGCAAAGAGCACCTGCAGCCCACCCACTTCAGCTCACTCTGCTCTGCAGACACACCAGGCATTTTTTAGGAACAGAAATCATTACCCTCAATACCCCTTCAGATAGATTTGGCCTCTACACTGCCTGAGAGCCCTGCACTCTGCACCCCAAAGCATCCCTTCCACTCTGCCATGGCTTTGTTTAAAAAGCAAATCTGAGAGAAACACAAAGGTTACAGTTCCTCACTGAATAAAACTATGAGAAATGATTGTCAGAACACTGCTCTACATTTCATTACCTCATGCTTTGCATTTCACACCTGCTTCTCCAGCCAGTCATGAGAAAGGTATTGTAACTGCCAAGTCCAGACTGCAGTAATAATAATAATAATAATAATAATAATAATAATAATAATAATAATAAAGTGCTGGTAAGAAACGTTAATATTTGCTGGCAAACAGCAATGCTTTGGCAGTGTTCACTCAGAAGCACTCTGCATCTGCTGAGTTTCCACTGGCAGCTTAAAGCAACCAGGAATGTTTCTTCTCTTTACATGAGCACCACAGTGAGGGCTCAGAAACAATGTCTGTCACTTCCACCACTGCAGGAACTCCTGCTTCAACTTCGTGACTGAACTGGAATATTTTTTTGAAAGTTAGATATGATCATTTCTGAATAAACCATTTAATCCAGGTTTTTTATTCTTTGCCAGAGTCTGCAGATTAAGACAAGTTTGCTTCCTCCACACAGTGCCCAAAAGCTCTCTAGTTCTGTGCTCTACTTTTTGCTCCAGACAAGGTGCAATTTTAAGAACACGAACTGAGCTGTGGGGACGTCCCTCTGTGAAGCCAGGCAGGCTTCCCTGCCACAGTCCCTGCATGTGCTGACCAATGTTCTACAGATAATTCAAATGGATGTAGAACAGCTTGTTTACTTTCAGTTTGCCTTTGTTGAATGCACAAACAGAAACTTGATATGCAGAATGCCCCATGTCCACAAAAACAACGTTCCGTGGCTTTTCTTCCAAGGCAGGCAGGTCTTGCTTATAGATCCCATATGCAAGGGCAACTACAGAAATAAAAGTATAGTTAGGACATAGAGGTTTGCAAGTATCAAGAAATTAGTGGTAATCAGGAATCAGCATTAACATTTCATTGTGCTTCTCAAGCTGCAGACACTGAATAAACAGAATTCCCAAAGCTAAAGGAACATGGAAGAACATTAAACAGCACCAACCCCTCCCTCAGCTGCAGCAAAACAGATATTACAGATATCTTTATGCCTTTGTAAAGCAATGAAAAAACAGAATTTAAGAAACTTTCTGATCAACTCATCTATTTCAAGTGTATAAAACCAGCTGTAATTGCAGAAAGCAAGGGCTCCCTGGCAGAATAAAAGCCCTTTGATGTAGTAAAACTGTAACACTGAGTGAGGGAGAGGGAGGAATTACCTGCAGTTGTCTCATTGATTAGTTTCAGACAGTTGAGACCAGCAATCTGGGTAGCATCCATCACAGACCTCCTTTCTGCATCTGTGTAGAAAGAAGGAACCTGCAAGGAGGTCAGAGAGCCAACATTAACATTTACAGGAGCCACCTTCAGAAAACAGTTACAAGGGTAAACAGCGAGGTCCTGGAGCACAGCTGAGGCCTCCTTCACATGCAGGCTTCACTTCAGTTGCAAGAGAGAAAAAGTAAAAAAATAAAAAACTTACATAAAGACAAAAATGCTTTCTCCATTCCTTATCACAAGCCACTCATTTCTGGAGTGTATCAAATATTATTTATGCTGCTGATTAGCAGCAATTTAAGACCATTAATGATATAAGTCTAGTTTCCAAGAGGTGTAAAGCTCAGTTTCAACAGAAAAGAAAGATACCTGGACATTCAAGTTTACTGGCCAATTGAATCAGATTGAATGCAGTGCTGCAGCCATCCCAGCCCAGGCAGTAGTTAAGTTTGTGTATTTTGGGGGACTCCGTACTTACAGAAACAACACAATCGACCACAGGCTTCTTCAGCGCATTCTCAGCAGTCTCCTTTAATTTGGTCAGAAGCATTCCTGTCACCTGCTCAATTGTAAAGTTTCTTTCTTCTTCCATATACATGGCCTTCAAATGAAAATTGTGCACACTCATTACACTGCAGGTGAGCCCATGCACCATGCCCATCACAGCCCTTTATTCCCCTCCTATTAAGGCTTCCCATTCAAAAGAGAACACAAACCACAGCGAGCAGATTCAAAAGAGGGAAATAAAAGGAAACTTTATCAGTTTCCTTCTCTGGCTCTTTCTCAAACATGCCAGACTTACCTTGATGCCAGTTGAGCCTGTTGGCAGCTGGACAAGTTCATAGGCAAGGCTTGCTTTTTCAGCTTGAACAAAGGGATCTGAGAATGCACGACCATGAAATCTTTTAAAACTTTGTACTGTATTCTTTGCATTTGAAATAACCTAGAGGAAAAGAAATCTTTAATACAAGGTGGCAGGGGAACATCTAAATTTCAAACAGAAGACAATTTTGTTCTCATGCCAGAGTATTTTTGTCATTTGTATCTTAACAGTATCTGGGCAGGTGCTGGGAGGCAACTTCCTTCTGTTTGCTCAGGGAACCTACAGGAATTTGAGATGGAAAATAAAATGTACACTAAAAACTGAGCCAAGTCTATAAAATATTGATTACAACAGCACTCAAATTTCATAGTGTACGTGTAGGAAACTCTTCAGAACTCTTAGCAAAACCTCCTTCCCACCTACCTGTTCTCCACCCCTACCTTTCTATCAGTGACTGCCCAAACACAACAAGCACATGGATGTAAACTCCAGCTCAGGTTCATCCCATGCACATGACACTCAACACACAGACACTCTCACAGAACAGCTCAAGGACCTGCTCAGGAGGTGCCCTAAGATGACACTGTCACCCTGATTTAGGTGACTAAAGGTGGACTGACTTTCATGAGCAGCAGAGATGAGCACAGAGGTGAAAGCCCATCCCAGCTGGCTGCACGTGCACAAGTGAAGGGAATTGTGTCCCTGCCACCAGAGCGAGGCATGGATGGAACCACAGCACTGAGAGCACACCCTGGGGCACACAGCATCACCTGGGAGCTGGGCTCAGCCATGTGGCTGCTCCCAGGTACCCTGGGCTGGGTGTTCTCTAAGTTGAGTCTGTGCAGGACACACTCATCTCTACAGCTCTGCACCAGTGCATTTCGTTAAGCTAAGCAGCCACTCAATTCCAGAAAAAACAGCTGTGTTTGCTTCTAGCTGTGCTGTTCTTGAATAACATGGCTGTGTCCAGGCATTTCTGTATTCTACATAAAGAATCTTCATGCACCTCTAGGCTTTTTAGGCTAAGAAAAACCAACTGTTTGACTAGTCACTTCCTGTAGAAGACTTGAAAAAAATAAATCATCTTTCATAGGGGTTACTTACACAGCAACATAAAATCTGCTGCAGCAGGACCCAAATACCATGAGTAGGACAAATCAGCTTAACTTCTTCTCAGTCCTTAAATCACATTTACCTGCCTACAGCAACAGAAACTCAGACTATGGGCAGGAACACCCAAGAGAGATGTTTAGGTTGCAATACAGCCACAAAGGGTCAAGAAAGCTCTATGTATTTACACTCAAATGTGCCCCCTTTCTGCCAAAATCGTGCACTTAATGGAATTCTATAGAACAGAGTCACGTAATGAAAAGTCACCATAAAGCACAGGAAGTGGAACAAGCTAAGGCAGGGTGAAGCA
The DNA here is from genome assembly GCA_009812075.1 of Sialia sialis. Taxonomy (NCBI): domain Eukaryota; kingdom Metazoa; phylum Chordata; class Aves; order Passeriformes; family Turdidae; genus Sialia; species Sialia sialis. The sequence goes on along the minus strand of VRYO01001726.1, from coordinate 8,587,718 downwards.
CCACTGCTTAGCTTTAGAATTTATGTCTTCAACTTAAGAAAAATAATTAGCAGTTAGGAGAATTCCTTAAGAGGCACAGCTTTATTTTGTACAATTCATCATGTGCAAGGATCAAGCCTGAGGTTTCTCTGCCACATGACAAAGCAGCAGCCCATGGTGACACTGGGCCAGCAGCTCAGGGACAGCTGCTGTGTGCAGTGGCACTCTGTGCTGCTCTGGAGCTGCTCCACACAAACCCAGGCTCACCTGGCTCTTGGCTGCAGCACCGATGGAGCGGTTCTTGGGCCCGAAGGATATACAGGCTCTGCAAGGAAGGAGGAGCTCAGTCAGTGACTGCACAGCTTTGGGGTGAAAAGCACTCATACTGGCTAGAAGGTCACTGTACTTAATATGATTTAATCCATCTATGAGATGTGTGTGTGGATTCTGGGAAAAGCAGGCACTGTAAGTGCATTTGAACAGCAGCAATCCTCCCTGCAGAGCAGCACTAACCTGAAACTCATCCCTGCTCCTCCAAGGTTCCCAGCCCCGCACTGCTGGCAGCCTCAGTGAGTGCCTGGTGTGTGATGCACTCAGAGGAAAGCTGCTTGCTACTGACAGGGAAACAGACAAACACGAGGTCAGGCAGGGAAATGGTTCCTACACTCTGCAGCACATGCTAACTAAGCTGCCAGTTTGAAGGGAAACCCTTCCAGTGCAGGAAGAAACCACCTGCAGAGAAAGATTGGTCTTTCATCTGTACCCACTGAAACAACACGGAGCACAAAAACAGAAATCATGTTTTACTCCCCTCTGCTTTGGGACAGCCTGCAGTTCTGAGAAGAGAAATTCTCCTTTTTGGAGAAATTCCTTGGCCGATTAAGCCTCTTGATTTCCATATTTAACAAACTGCAGAGCCCTAACAAAACAAAATCCAGCCCTCTAATCCAAGCTGCTCATACCACTGAGCTAAACTCGGTGGGGGGAACCCTGCCATTAGGCAAGCAGATCCTTACTGCTCACACAACATACCCAGAGTCTAATTAACTGCTCTCCATGCAGCAGATTAAGAATCTGCTTCAGAGCAGGCTGATGCCACAGGAAACATTCCAGCCCAGCCTGAGGTTTGGAATTGGGTGTTCCAAGCACAAACTGTCAAAAGCAGACATGAAGGATGGAGTGAGAGAATTGCACTGGGTTTGTATCTTCTTCCAACCATTACCAACTTGACAAATGCAACAAAGTCTACTCTGAAGTATGTGTTGCAACAGAATTAATTAGATGTTTGAAACAACTTTTCAAAGATAAGTTAAAAAAGATTTTTTAAGAAAAGTAAGTTTGTGCTTTGCAGACTCTCAGGCCCACAGCAGTGGAACCAGAGGTAGAAATCTAAAGAGCCCAGGACAGGGAGCTGGTTATTAATTTACTCTGGTCTCCTGAAAGGAATCAAGACATGAATTGTTGCCGGTCTCAGACAAAACAAAACAAAAAAATCCATCTACTTTCCCTGCTGAATTCACAAAGCAAGATCCCCTCACCAACACAAATGATTCACTCATTTAGATGAGAGCCCTGGCAGGGAGCCAGCACAGAGGTGAGTGAAACCAGGAAGGAGGGAGAGAAGGAAGAATTTTCAACCAGTCTCATTCCCCTAATGAGTTCACAAGAAGCAGTAAACTCATGAAATCCAAATGACACTATTACACAATTTCTGCAAGCTGAACAACTAAGCAGTGCATTTGAAGTAGAAACATTCAGTGAAGGTGGTCAGAGGACTAATGAAACAACTTTAGCAAGTTAAAATCTCTGTTCATCTCCTCATCCTCCCCACTGTCACTTCCCCTGTCCCCTGACACTGCATGTCCTGGGCCCTGATCACCAGCTCCAGGTCAATCACAATCATCTCATTTAACTCAAGGCCCTTCCTCCCTACAGAAGTAATTCAATTATCTTGCTTTTTGCTCTCAGTTTCCACTACCTCTCTCTCTGCCCTTTTCCATGTCCAAAGCCAAACACAGTTTGCACAGCTCTGGGATGTACAGGTTCAGATTTCACAGCACTCCAGAAGAATGCAAGTACCAGATTCTGTGGGAGTGTCACCTGTGCCACTGAACTCAGCCCAATGCACTCAGTGGGGTTTATTCTAATAACACAAATTATTACAGTAACACACACAAACCCCAGTGTTTAACCCTGACCAGGAGCCAGAGCCTGAGGAAACCTATCACAACACCCTGCATGACTTCCCCACTCTTAACAACTGCTCAGCACTGACTTTCTGAACCAAGCTTCTGACTCCAAGTCTCTTAAAAACCATGTAGAAGTTCTTTTAATAGAAGGGTCTGCTTGCAGAATGGTTTTCTGCATTCAATCAGAGCAGTACCTGGAGATTAAGTCCTGTTAAAACCCTCTCATTTCTTACAATTCCACTTCAGGCTCCCATAACTGAATCATTTCCCAAGACAAGCACTGTGTCAGGTATTTTATTCAGCTCACATCTCAAATACAGAGATATATTTATCAGCAGAACTTCAACTCCCTGAAGGCCAAATACCTACAGCTCTGGCATTGTCTACATTCAGTATTTTCCCAGTACATCTAACCTTTAAACTTCCACGTTATTGAGAACACTGAAGAGATCTCCAGATACTCGAGCACACAAGCTGAATTCCAAATTTCCTCCTCCATTTATTCATTGCTCAGAGACAGGAGCAAGCAGACAGTGATGTACTGTCTAACGAGAAGCAAGGTCACTCTGGGCTTTCTGAAGTGATGAGAGGGATCTAAAAAACCCCAAACATTGAAGATTCTACAGTTGTCTCACCAAGACAGCTACCTCAAGATCTGCTTAAATAAAGCCATACTGCAATGGAGGAGAAGCTGCAGAAACACTTCTAGAACAGCTTTCCCCTTAAAGCCCATCCAGTGCCACCTTTCACTGTCACAGGCTGCTCCAAACCCTGTCCAGCCTGGCCTTGGACACTGCCAGAGATCCAGAGGCAGCCACAGCTGCTCTGGGCACCCTGTGCCAGGGCCTCACACCCTCACAGGGAACAATTCCTGCCCAACATCCGATCAAAAACTCCTCTCTGTCAGTTCTGAAGCCGTTCTCCTCGTCCTGGCACCGCAGGCTGCTGAGCAGCTTTTCAAACTGACACCAGGACAAGCCACAGGGCTCACACAGCCCGGCCCCAGCTCAGCCATCCCCTCCCCAGGACAGCGGGGCAGTGACAGCCGTGCTACCAGAACACGGGCCATGAACACACAGGGAATTAAAGTCTGGCACTTCCAGCAGCCAGGAATGCTTCTCTCCACACTCACAGCCCCCATCCTTCCAATGGCAAGAGCACAGCCCCGCCTGGGGGGGACAAACCGGCCGTGCTGCACCCAAAGCTGAGGGAGCTGGGGCTGCTCAGCCTGGAAATGAGCAAGGGTGCCGACACCTCGGAGTCTTCCAGCGTCTGAAAGGGCTGCAAGGAAACCGGAGAGGGGCTCTGCATCAGGAACTGGACTGACAGCACAAGGGGGAACGGCTTCAGACTGTAAGAAGGGAAATTTAAGTTAGATATAGGGTAGAAATTCTTTCCTGTGAGGGTGAGGAGGCACCGGCACAGATTGTTCACAGAAACTGTGGCTGCCCCATCCCTGGAAGTGTTCGAGACCAGGTTAGACGGGGTTTGGAGCAACCTGGGATAGTTGGCAGGTGTCTCTTCCTATGGCAGAGGAGTAGAACTAGATGAGCTTTAAGGTCCCTTTCAACCCCTTAGCATCCTATGATTCTGTGATTCCACGAAAGGGAGCTGAGCAGGTCTCCCGAAGCCCCTTCCGTGTCTGCCGCGCTTTATGGTTCCTCTGTAAGCACTTTACACCTCCACTGCTCCCGGTCCCGCCGCTTCGCTCCCTCCCCGGCCCCGCCACGCCGGGCCCCGCGGGCGCCTTCCCGCCGCCTCAGCGCGGCTCCCGGCTTTACTCACGGCGTGCTGCGATCGCTGTACTCGTTGGCGACCGTCTCGATGCCGCCGGCGCGGGCCACGGCCACGTAGCAGCTCTGGAAGCCCAGATCGATGCCCACCACGGACATGGCGGCGGCGCTGAGGGGGCGCGCGGCACCGGCAATTCTCGAAAGATCCCGTCGGAGCGCGGCCGCGCCGGCGCCGAGGGCGGCGCGATCTCGCGAGAGCGCGCGGCGGCGCTGAGGGCGGGAGCGCTGAGGGCTCTCTGCGTCCTGTCCCTGTCCCTTGGCCAAAGGGATTTATTTCCTTCATAAGCTTCGCTGAACGGCAGAAAAAGGAGATAAAGTCGCAGCTTGGCAACGCTGCAAAGGTCGCTGAGTTATTGCCTTCAGTCTGAGACGGTTAGTGCCACAGAAAAGCCATTTAGTGAAACTTTTTCCCTGCCCGTGATGTGATGACCTGAGGGTGACAGGTGTGGTGGATGGAAACAGCGCACACACCGGGAGATTTAATGATAATAAAAGCACAGTTTCTGGAAACACAGATTTTGCAGAAAAGGACTTAAATGCTTCCTTAGAATTTTTCTTTTGCAGTTCAGACTTCCCTGGAGATGTCCAAGGCCAGGCTGGACAGGGCTTGGAGCGGCCTGGACAGGGGAAGGTGTCCCTGCCATGGCAGGGGTGGAATGGATGGGATTTGAGGTCCTTTCAACCCAAACCGGTCTGGAATTCTGTGTTCTGATTTACAGCAGAAAGTCCAAGGCTGGTTTTGATGATCCCAGCTTGGAAATCCATGGTGTCATAATCTGAGATTGTGTTAAAGGATAATTTTATACCCACCGTGGTCCCAATAAAATTCAGCATATGACTGCTTTGTGTCCAGTAGGATTTACAGTACACTTGGTCTATATCTATCACAGAATACTTTAATATTTTTATATCTCACTGGGGCCCTCTTGCTGCAGTTTGGATGACTGCAGACACATTGTGTTTTCCAGGGCAGTGTTTGGCCGCCAAGTGCTTTGAGGGTGTGTGAGAGAAAAAGTTCTTTTAAGGAACAGGAATTCCTAAAGAGCTAAACAATTTATTTATTTTTTTTTAAATCTCTAGAAGTTCCTGGGACATGCCATGGTCCCAGCAGGAGAGAGGACACTGGAACTGCTCCCCTCAGCAGCGTGAAAGGTTCTGCCAAGGGAAGCATTTTGGGATGAAAGCACGAGGGATTGGATTCATCCTAACACAAACCTAATCCTGCTACTTCCCTCTATGAGTTTTGTGAAACTGAACGTTTAGGGATATTTTTAATTCCACCATGAAACACGTGTGGCAGTGCTGTGTGTCAAAAACAGTAGGTTCAGGCTGCTCTTGTTTTAGTGACAGAAACCACACCCAGAGAAACTCCAGCAAGGACTCCTGCCCCAGAGGCACTGCTGGCTCCTCGGGGCTGGGAATTGCTTCGGGAATTGCATCACTGATGACAGAACATTAATGAAGTGTTTGACCTCGCATGTCCTTGAGGAACAGCTGCATCAGATGGGGAATGTTGTACAGCCCAGGGCCCTGGGAACCCAGATGCATTTTAGGATTTTTACTTGGCTTTTTCAGAGGGGATGGGAGCACCCGGAGTGACCCTGGGCTGGCTCGTGATCCTGGGAGAGGGGCTCTGCCAGCCACAACCCCAGGTCTGGTCACACTCTGTGCTCCTTGGAGTATCCACCCTGATTCCTTGAGTTTGAGTTTTTATATTTCCCAGACTCTGTATTGCATTAGGATATAACTCTGAACTCCACACAAAGTGTTCCAGGTTCTCCTCCCAGCTCAGGCACACAAAATTCTTTTCCACCCCCACAACCAAGGACACGCTGCAGCTCCAGCCCCAAAAAGTGCAAACAGGGAATTGAGGAGAGAATCTGGGAGGGTGGGACTGCAGAACCTGGAGCTGGAATTGGACAATGAACCCATTGTGGAAATGGAACAAAACTTATAAAAGTGTGAAACTCTTGACGTGGGTCCATCTTGGGTGCAGCCTCAGCCAGGCTCTTGCACTGCCCAAGGTGAATCCTTTGAAGGGCTTTGAATAAATCCCTGCTTTACTCCTTTAATTCTGTCTAGCTGTGTTCCAGGGAGCCTCTCCAGGATCAGCCCTGAGCTTCATTCAGTGCTTGACTCACTCTGGGCCATGGGCACTTCTGATCCCAGACATTCCCAAAACTCACTCAGCACCCTCCTTTCCCTGTGATCTGCATAATAAACAGATCTGTGATTTCACAGAAACCCACCAGTGTCCTCCCAGAAGCTCCAGCCTCAGTTTACAGCTCATTGCAATTCCAGTTCAGTCTGGGAATTCATTAACGCCAGCCAAACACCACCACAAATGTGGGCTTAAAATAATCCCTGGCTGCAATCTGTGACAGGCTCTTCCTCGGCTGCTGGAAATAGCCCTCACACGTCGCCTGACGGAAGGTTCACCAGGCTATTCTGGGATGTTCCGATAGGAAAGGGCTTTGTGATCCCCTCCGCTGAGGGATCTGGCAATCAGGCTGCCCCGAGCTCTGACATAAATCACAGCTCTGCAAAATCCCGCCTGCCTGCGCTACCAAAGTCACCCAGCAGCCGTTCCCACCACCAGCGTTAGCTCAAGAATTTACAGGGAAATAAATATTTAAATGGTAAATTTCCTTTTCTTCCGGTTTCATAGTTTTCCATCAAACATGAAGGATAATCAGATACCATGGGGCTTACAAATTAAACCATCAGAGTGGATGACTGCCCACCAAACAAACCACAAAGTACCCAAGGCAGGACCAGAGACAGGAACGGGAGAAGGCACCAGGCCCCGGCGCGGCAAGGATGCGGCGGGAGTGGCGGGGGCGATAGAGAGTGCAGGCCTGAGGGCGCTGCTGCTCTGGCCGCTGGAGGGCTCACTCTCTATGACTCTGGACGTCTCAGTCTCTATGATCCTGGAGGATTCTCCCTATTGTACTGGAGGTCTCGCTCTCTATGGCGGCCGCACCCTGCCCACAGGCCGCACATCCCGGCGTGCCCCGCAGCCGCCACTCTACTTCCGCTGTCCACGCAGCAGCCTCACTTCCGGCCCAGGCGCTAAGATGGCGACGCCCATGCATCGGCTGATTGCCCGCAGACAGGCGTGAGTGGGCCTGGGGGTGCCGCGCTGGGCGGGCACGGGCTGAGGAGTGACGGGCGCTGGTGATGCTGCGGCGCGCGGCGTTTTCCCGGCGCTCTGAGGCTCCGCACCGCTGCGCTGTGTCCCGAGGGGAAACCGCCCCAAAACACGGCTGCGGCGAAGCGATGGCGGCCTCGGGTGTCCCGTGCGCGGCCGGGGCTCGGACTCGAGGGTGGCGGCGCGGCCTTTGCCGCCCAGGGCGGCCCGCGGCTCCGGTTGTGCGGAGGCTGAGGGCGCTGCCGCCGGGAGCGTTGGGAGCGGGCTCGGGGAGCGGGGAGGAGCTCTCGGGGTCACTTCCCCGCTCCTCACCGCACACCCAAGAGTTCACATGTGCAAAAGTGATGTTCGGGTTCGTGTTACTGTGAGAGGTGTGCGGAGCTGTGGAAAAGGCAAAGAAAAGCCGAGCGAGCGGGGGATGTTGCAATCGAGTAATTCCCTCCCCGAGACGAGGAAACCACATTTTTTCTTGTTTGTGAAGTGCAGCAGATGTGTGTCCCACTCTCGTGGAGTGCTGGTGTTGGTTTTTCAGATCTTTGTTGGTTTGGGTGTTTATTTTTTCCTAAAATAATTTATTTCTCTTATTTCAATTTTTGAGTGTTTATTTTTTCCTTAAATAACTTATTTCTCTTGTTTTAATTTTGGGACCGTGGGGTTTTTCCCCAGTCACGATGTGCAGGATGTGGTCACGAATTTCTTCATGATTTAGCAATAACTTCTTTTCTACTTTCCAGTGGAAAGTAACTTGGGATTTCAAAGTACTCCTGGAATGCTTGCCCTTTTGAGTTGCTATTTTCTTTGAGCTAAGGACTCGTTTTTTAGATGTGCTGGGTCTGTGCTGAGCTGTGCCTCTGTCAGCCGCGGCTCCAGGCTTGGGGTCGCTGATCCCTGCTCGAAGTTCCCTTCAGTTTTGTTTTTTCATTAGTGCCAGACTCGTTAGTGCTGATGTGCTGCTTGTAGATCTGCTGCTGAGCAGGGCTCCTGTTCATTATCTTGGCTTTAGGGTTTAATCCTTCACCCTTTTAGCTTCCATGGGATTGCCTGCTGAGAGCCCTGCCAGCACTGAGCTGTGGGGGAGGTGTTTGCACATCCGCGTTGTGGGCACAGCTCAGGGTGGGTCTGAGGGAGACCAACTCTCATTTTGGGGTTTGGTGTCGATGGGGGGGTTGTAACTGCTGTGACAACGAGACAAAGGCACAGCAAACCCCTGGGAGCTGCTGGGTTCTGTTCCTTCCCAGATATTCTCCTTCCTGCCCAAGTCCAAGTTCATTGTGCTGGGAGCTCCATCAGGTTTTTGTGCTGAGTTTTTCTAAGGCCTGAGGATGAAGCCAAATGCTCTGCATTGAAAAGGTGATGGATGTTCAGCACAAGATTCCCTTGAAGTGGCACAAAAAGCGGTGGCTGAAGCTGAGGGAGAAGCAATTCACAGCTTGGCTGGGAGAGGGAGAAATGCTCCCTGCTGGTTTGTCACTTCATCCTCATCCATGGATCTGGGAGCTTCCCAGATCTGCCAGGCTGCAGTTTCAGAGCGCTTAGATGGGCTGGCCTGGAGAAATTCATGTTTTGGTGCTTGGAACAAGAACTGAAGGTGGCAGGGAGGTGAAGTGGCACAGCCCTGAGCTCAGCACTAATTTTGGATGTGACCTTGAGCAGTCCCTGGCCTGGGTGAGTTCCCTTGTTTGTAAAGGAGGAAAGCAGCTGGGAGAGGAGGCAGAAGAGCTTTGCAGAGCTTCAGAAGAGCAGCTTAAGAGCTCCAGCATGAAAATAGGAGTGTGTTCCCTGATTGCTAAAAATGCCCAGGGGATTTTACCTGAGTGAGAACTGAAGTTGAGTTGAACTCTCCCTGCTGCTGCAGGGGTTTGGGGAGGTCTGGCTCAGTTCATCTGCACAGAATTTGGGAATCTGATTGTCCCAAAGATAAACCTTGGGCCAGGCTTTAGCAGCTTATTTGGATTTACTGGGAGCAGAGAGTCCTGGGCTGTGGGTGAGGAGTGGGCAGTTTGGGATGTGGCTGTTTAATTCCAGGAACTGGAAATGAAGCTGCTGCTCTTTGTGCTTAAACAGAATTTCAGTGATTTCTCTGAAGCCAGAACCACCTGCAGCTGTTGGGTAGCAGCAAATTGAGCAGTGTGACTGTCACCCTGTGCTTTAATGAATGATGTGTTTGCCTGAATTCTGTGTCTGCTTGGTGCTACTGCCCATTCAAGAGAAAATCTGAAATACATCTGGGTACATCTGCTTTAATCACAACTTGGTTAAAGCTGCACCATAAAAAAATAAATATTTTTTCACTGTGTAGAACTGGCCTGGAATGAGTTACTTAAGCAATTCTGCATTTTTCTAGGGAGGCCAACAAGCAGCATGTGAGGTGCCAGAAGTGTTTAGAGTTTGGCCACTGGACATATGAATGTAAAGGGAAGAGGAAATACCTGCACAGGCCTTCAAGGACAGCTCAGCTGGCCAAAATCCTTAAGGAGAAAGAAAAGCAACTCCTGCTGCAACAGAGGTAAGAGTGGCAGGATGAAATGTCTGGTTTATGACTGAAATAAAAGAAAAGATGCTGTCCCAGACCATTTGCTGTGATTTTTTCCCCAGACTGTGGGATGTGTGCTTAATGTGAAGCTGATCTCTGTGCTAGGTGAAATCTGTACACTCAGGTCCCAGAGAATTAAAATCAACATTTGAATTTCATTCACACCTGCTCATCTGAAATACATTTACATGTTTAGGCCTGTCTGAAACCAAAACCAGGCACTGAGCCAGAGTTAAGTCAGTTGGAGCCTTTTTGGTGGTGGAGTAGCTTCCTGAATTCTTTGGTTGTTTGATTTCTTGTTTCTGTGCTGTCCAAGCAGATGGGTGTGAAAGCTGTGAATGTATAGCAAATATAAAATTATAGCAGATTCTTGCTCCATGTCAGCTTTGCTGCTCAGAGCTGCAGTTAAAGCTGGCCCAGCCCTGTTCCTGCTGCTCCCTGGCAGGTGAAGGAGACTTGGCTTATCTCAAGCATGAAGTTAAAACATCTCACTGAATTGCACAGTAATTTCCTCTTGTGACAGCCCAGGAAGTGGAGGGAACAGAGAAAACTAAAGACAGGTCTGCATGTGGCACCTGATTTCCTTCCCACTTTGCCCTGGGAGAACATTTTAATGCTTCCCCCAAGCAGATCCAGAGGCAGCAGTAATGCAGCACCTCAGTTCTCCATGCAATTCCTCAGTATCAGGGTTGGTTTTCTCACTCTGCTGGTTTGGTTTTGGGAGCTGGAGAGGGACAGGGTCACTCCCAGTGCCACTCCTTGCACCTGGAATTGCTGAGGGTTCGGCCACGTGTCCTCAGGCACTGCCAGCTCATCCCCTGGCAGGCAGGGAGAGCATTCCCAGCTCCATTCCCAGCTCCTGCTGCCTCTGGTGGGACACTGAAGCATGGGAGCTCAGCCAGGGCTCTTTGGCTTCCTCAGCTGCTCCAGCTCAGCAGAAACCCTGCCTTGAGTGGAGAGTGATGTAAAGTGATTGATTTTGAAATTAATTTTGATCCAGTGAGTAATTGTGAAGCAATTGGAGCCATCCAGTGTTGTGGAACAGCAGGAGTGCTTGGACTCTGACTCTGGGCTCCATTTAGAGGCAAAATCCCTTCAGAGACTCAAGATTTTTAGACTAAGTCTGAGTTTAAGGCTCAGCTTATTTCCTTGTTGCTTTTCTGTCCCTCATCTGGTAGATTCTGCAGGTTATTGATGGGGAACTGAAGGTGAAATTCCTTGTCCTGTCCTTGGCCTTGAGTCTGAGTGTGGGATTATTTCATGTGGGAGTTTCAGGACTGGCCAGTCTTGCACAAAGGATTTGGAGCTTTTGCAGTGAAGGGCATGTGCTGGGAAAAATCATCCTGTGGGAGGAAGGCTGAGTAATCCCCAGTGGGAGCAGTGTTTAATCCTGGGGAGTGGGGCTGGAATCTCGGGGTTTATGGAATCCTGAGCTCCTTAGCTGTGCCAGGAGGGATCCTGTTCCTTTGCAGTGCTCCCTTCCAAGGATGAAGCTTTTTCTTCATGGAGAAACAATTTCCTGCCTCACACCTGTGTGACACTTGTGTCCCTTGCTCTGGGAGGTTCTTCCTTGCCTTTGGAGAAGTTGGGTTTCCCCCAGGCCTGCTTTGGAGAGGCTGTGTCCCCACCTGGGAAGAGCACAGGAATCATTAACCAGAAGGCAAACCCAGCCTGACCAGGTCAATATTTACCTCTGACAGCCCCAGCCAGGCGTTTGCAGCATGAATTCCTTTCCCAGTTGTCCCAGGCTCCCTGTGCTTGCCCCGTGCCAGCCCCGTGGTTCTGGTGGCCACTCTGGGGGTGTCAGTGAGCTCTGAGTGCCTGCCAGGCTGGAGCAGGGCTGGCAGCTCAGGGAATGCTCATTCCTGGGGGTGCTGCAGCCCTGAGCCCAGCCCTGAGCTCAGCCTTGAGCCGGGTTTATGGCTCTGAGGGTGAGAGCAGGAACTCCTGGAGTAACTCCTGAGTAACCCACACCTTACACACGAGAGAGAGGCTCTCCCTGAGTTAGCTCCTGTCTCCTCAAAGGTGCTTTGGGGTTTAATTCTGCTCTCACAGTCACTCCTCTCACCTGCACACAGCCTGGGTGCCTGCAGAGGGTCTGAGGCCTTAGCAATGGAGGGATTGGAATGTGAACATCAGTGAATCTTCCCCTTGCCCACAGCATAGTGTGGAAAACTTGTGTGATGAAAATGTTTTCATTACTTATTTCTCAAAAAAAAAAAAAGGAGAAATCTAATTTTTCTGGTGACATACAAAGAATTTTCTTCTGTGGCACCACTAAAACTATGTGAGGGGATGAACACTTGGGATTCTGAGAGACACAGAGCTGGAAAGCATCGATAGAAATGGATTTTTCTGGTTCTTTTTGCACTTGAAAGGAATGTGAAAGCTACAGGCTAAGTCAAGCTTTTACCCTTGATTTCAATCAATTCACTTAGTGCTAAATATAGTTACACACAACTTCTTTGTGTCCTCTTCTGCTGTGCCTTTCACATCCCAGCTGCTGCTGTCCCTACAAAATGAGGCAAAGGGGAGAGTGGAGCACAAATAGCAGAGGAAATTAGGGGTGAATTGCTGGGTTTTCCTCCCCTGGCTCACAGGTGGGTTTTGCTCTGCTCTGCCCAGTGCCCTTTGAATATTAAACTCAGCCTCAGTGCGCTGCTATTTATTTAATTTTCCTATTGCATTAATCAAAGCCATTCTTTTTTCCCCTTAATTAGCACTGGAGAAAGTGCTGCAGAAAAGAAGACCAAGAAAAAAAGGTATGTGGGGACTGGTGGGGATTGGTCCTGGACTGGTGGGATTGGTCCTGGACTGGTGGGATTGGTTCTGGATGGGTCCTGCACTGGTGGGACTGGTCCTGGACTGGTGGGATTGGTTCTGGATGGGTCCTGCACTGGTGGGACTGGTCCTGGACTGTTCCAGCAGGACTTTGGGAAGGGGTGGCTAAAGTCAGCTTTGCAAATAAGTTTTGGTTTTGCTGCTTTGAGGCTATTAGCAGCTTTTGTCTGACAGACATCTGGAGAATTTCTACTCCTCCCTGTTCAAAAACTCTTCAACATTTTATTCTGTTTTTCTCCCTGCATGATCTTGCTGTAGTAATAGAAGTTTTTTTATTTCTGCCTTGGAGTCCATCAGGAGCCTGTGAAACAAGGCTGGCACAGGGATTTCTGCGCTCATTGCTCCACCTGCCCATCCTGCTCTGACTTCTGCTGCTTCCATTCCCTTCTCCTGCCAGTTCTCTCAAACATCTTAAAAAATGCAACCCCAAAACTAAACCAAATCCCCTTGATCCCAAACTAAACCAAAATTCAGGAAATGACCCTGCCCCTCTGCAGGTCCTGGTTGGAGCCAAGAACTCTTTTGACATTGTTTGTTCTTTACTTTGCATTAATGTTTACTTGGGAATTTGCTTTCTTAGTAACTGGAAAGGGGAACAGCCAGAACTGGGGCTGGAACACTCCTGGAATCCTCTTGGGAATTTTTGCAGCCACAGCCCCAGCATCTCTTCCCCTTCACTGTCACTGTTGTGCCTGTCTGATCTAACCCAGGTTTCAGGAGGTGTTCAAGGGCCAGGTCTTTGCAGTAAATCAGGCAGAGCAGATCTTGCAAGTGTTCTTTATTCCAGGCTGCCTGTGCAATGTGGTTTGTTGGAATCTGGGCTGCCTCAGTGTTTTAGCAAAGGCTGCTTTCCCAGAAGTGCCAGTTTATTGCTGGGGTTACTCAGGACTGGTGAGATCATGAATTAACTGGTTTGGAGCTGGGCAGCTCCGGCCTCTTCCTGCCTCAGCTCCCTCAGCCTTTGCTGGCATAATTATTTACAGAGCTCCAAAGCAGGGCAAAAATGGACAGAGCAAAAGGGTTCGTGGGGAAGGGAAGTTTAGGCACTTTCTCCTTGCAATTTTAAAACTCTTGTAAATTTGAATTATTCTGCTTCTATGCAAGCACAGAATTCTTTGATGTAAATTCCTTTCCAGTCAGTTCGCTATTTAGATTTTTATTGTAATGTGGGCAGAATTAAATGTGGAGAATCCAGCAAATTTCTAAGTTCCAGATTTCAATTAAAACTCTGAAAGTTTGAGTTCTGGCAGGAGGAGCAGAAACCTTTTCCACAGAGTGTGTTTGTTTTGATATAAACACTAATGAGGGAGCTCAGGCCTAACCAGAAAAACAGGCTGAGGCAGAGCAGCTGCTGTGACTTCAGGTGACAGAGCCACCTTCCTGCTTTTTCCCCCCATCTTTCTGCTTTTTTCCCCCCCTTCCTGCTTTCCCTCCCCCCCTCCTGCTTTTTCCCCCTCTTCCTGCTTTTTTTCCCCTTGTCTTAATGCTGATTTTTTTCCCCAGTGTTTAAGCAGCCCTTATGGATTTATCTGTAACAGACAGCAGTTGTGTCTGCACACAGATAGCAGATTACAGATGTATTATAAAAACTTCAGTGCTTTGTGGCTTAATCCACAGCCTCATTTGTCAGCTGACAGGGCTGATATGATGAAAAAACCTCACACTCTTCATAACCTTAACACTTCCTGTCTTCTTACATTTAACCAAACCCTCTGGTAAAAAATGTTGCATTAATTTTCTAATGGAAATAAGAATCTGCAGTATCATAATTTACATTTTTGGATGCTCTTTGATTGACTTTGGTGGGAAGAGAGGTGAATCAGTAACTTGTACTTCAGGGAAAGATGTCTGGGAGAATTGAATTGCACTTTCTTGGAATTTGTATCACCCCCTTAATCAGAGATGTTGATCTTGAGAACAATGGCTGCAGGAAGGGCTGAACATGAAAAAAAAGTGCAGAGCATACAGAAATGCTCCTTGCTGTGTGTTCATCATTCTGTCTTAATCTTGGATTGTTTCCACCCTTGTTCTCCACCTGGAAAACCCGAGTGTCCTGGAGTGGCAGGTGCTTTGGGTGCTTTTGCCAGGAGTAATCTAAGAACAGTTTTTGCTGGGAGCAGCTGTGACCTTGGTGAAATCACTCCCCTGACTCTTGCAGTGGCAGGATTTCACTGTTGCAGTGGGGAGGCAGGGACTGAAGCTGTGTCATTGTCACCAGCCAGGCCAGCAAAGCCCTGCTCAGGGCTGGCAACAAGATCCAGCTTCCCCTCCCTGCCCCTCTCTGCAGTCCTGCCGGGTTCTGTCATGCCCTGGGGCCACTCTGCCATGGCTCAGGTGGCCAAAATCCACTCGCCCAGGAGTGGAGAAGGGAGGGGAGGGCACAGGAATTCATCTTGGATGGTGAGCCTGGAAATTTGGGTGATGAGGCATGGAAATTTTCAAGGCAAATAATGGCTGTGGATTATTACCACGGAGCAGAGGGAACAGTGTGTGTGTGTGATGGGCTCTGGCAGGGCTGTGCTCAGCTCTTTGTTCTCTCTCAGGTCCAAGAGTGTGACCAGCTCCAGCAGCAGCAGCAGTGACAGCTCAGCCAGCGACTCCTCCTCTGACAGCGAGGACTCCTCTACCTCCTCCTCCTCCTCAGACAGTGACAGTGAGGACAGCAACTCCTCCTCCTCCTCCTCCCCCTCCTCCAGCAGCTCTTCCTCCTCCTCAGACTTCGAGTCAGATTCCAGCTCCTCCAGCAGCAGCAGCAGCAGCAGCAGCACAGACAGCAGCTCTGAGGATGAGCCCCCGAAGAAGAAGAAGAAGAAATAGCTGGGGAGGGGAAGGACTGCTGTGGATGAGTGACACTGCCCTGCCAGGGCATGGAGCACACGCCTGCCAAACATCCAGTGCTCAAACGTTTCTACTGCTCAGATTTCTAAGTGTTCTGCATAGTTGTTCATAGGACATGGAAGGTATTAAATGGCACGTGAGACTGAGAGAGTATTTTTGTGGTTTATCCTTTTATGGAAGATTTTACTTTTTTAGTTCTCAAAAAAAAAAAAAAAATCTATCACCAGATTTGTTTATATGAGCTGAAGTCCAGTAACCTGGATGTTTACATGCTGGAAAACAAAAGCTTTTTGTTGCAGATTATGCTGTGCATCATGTGCTGTTCCTCTGTTAATGACAGCTTCTCTTCCATTGAGAAAAATCCTCTAAACTCTTCAAAGCAGAAGTTTTTCAGTGCTGCTGTGGAGCTCGGGCATTGTTGAACCTGAATGCACAGCGTGTCCCACACAGTCTCCATCTGGCTGGTGACAAATGGATTCTGTGCTGCTGAGCTTGTGTTCCAGTGGCTTTTCCTGATGCTTCCAGGTCGAGTCTTAACTTCACCATCCAGTTGAGCTGTGTTGATTTGTTACTGATCAGTGTAGTGCTTGTCCTGCCCACAGCCTGGGGGCTTTTCACTCCCCTGTGTCCTTGGCTCTGTGTTGGAGGTGTTTGCTGAGACTCAGTGTTGGTGTTGGAAAGCAGCAGCTCAGTGAATTGGGGCTAGTGCTGCTTTAGGAGTTTCATCTTGGTGCCTTTTTTTTGTAAATTCAGTGTTACCCCAGTGAGACAAGGGCTGGAGTGGGTGTTCTGCAGAACTCCATCAATACTCCCCTCTGTAACGTGCTCTGCAAAAGCAGAGAAATAACAACAAACAGAACTGGCACTTTGCTCTGGGTGCTCAGTAAAAGAGACTCCTTGAAATAAAAGATCTGAGGAGAGTGTTCCCCTTTGGATGTGATCCCAAGGAATGTGTGAAATGCAGGGTTGTGTTGGTGGGCATGGACTGAGTGTCAGTCTGCAGGAATTCCTTCTTTGCTTGTGGGAATGGCCCTGGAGAAGCAAGGGAGTGCAAAACCCCACAAACCCAACAGGAGCAGATCCAAACACTCTGCAGAGCAGGGACTGCTGGCTGCAGAGTGGGAATGATTTGGTTTTTCTGGTGATCAAAGCACTTGCCATTAGTATTTTGTTTGGTGATGCAGTCTCCTGAATTTCTTATTGTTGGAGTGCCCTTTTTGGGGAGGGGGCATTAGGTTAAATACAGTAACTAAACTATTTTTTATATTTTTATGGAAAAAGTAGTGTGTAGAGTTACTTTGGAATAAACTGTACTTATTTAAATGTTTGGAAATACCTATGTTGTGTGTCTGTCTGTGACCACTCCTGTGTTTTCCAGAACACGCTGCAGACTGTAAATAAAACTACCAGAAAGGTGTTTAAGTCTTGTGGAGTGAATGTATCATTTGATGGGAAAGTGAATAAATTATTAAAAAGTAATTGCTAATTTGATGCTTACTGCAAATATCTAAAATATTTGTGGTGTTTGCATGCAGGTTTCAGCTGGAATTGCCCTGGCATTCCCTCACAGAGTGGCAGAATTGCTCCCAAGGAAATTCTCCAGCCAGAAGTCCCTCTGCATCCAGACTAAAAAAAAATAAAAAAAAAAAGGTTTAGTTTCAATACAATGTTTATATCGGCTTCCTTTTTTCTTGTTTTGTTGTCTTTTTTAGTTACTTTGTCTCTGCATGTTCTTATTTTACAGACTAACCTTCCCTTGTTTATCTGCCACTTCCTGCTCTCCTGCTGGATTGGGAATTTTATAAAATCCCTCTTAACCAGGAATTGTTCCAGGGACTGCCCCATTTAATCCCTCCCACTCCAGGCAAAGCTGCCACAGCTCATTGCAAGGGAGCAATTGATGCAGCCTGGCAGGAAAACAGCCTCAGGAAAAGCAGTCACCTTTCAAGGAGAAACGCTGGGAACGGAGGGGAGAGCAGGAAAAGGGAGAGACAACCCCATTTCTGAGTGCAGGGCTTTGTGGACCCAGCCAGCTGCCACTCAAAACCAGATTTTGGGTGCCCTGGCTGCAAGGGTATTGTACAGTCTCTGTGGATTAGTGCATTGATTTATTTTCTTAGAGAGGAGCTCCTAATAAACAGGAGGTTCTCCAGCGCATGGATTTGCTCTGTGAAATTCTGTTTGTCTCAGCTGTGTCTCAGTCAGCCCCTGGGACAGTGGATCCTGGCTGAGGAGCATCCCCACAGCCTCCTTTGCTCTGTCAGGCTGTGGGCTGCAAACCGTGACAGCAGAACGGCAGAGAATCCTAAAATCCCAGGATGGATCCACATCCATGGCAGGGACACCTCCCAGTGTCCCAGGCTGTTCCCAGCCCTGTCCCTGGGCACTGCCAGGGATCCTCTGGGTCCCTGTGCCAGGGCCTCAGCCCTTCCCAGCCGGGAATTCCTTCCCAATATCCCACCCCTCCCTGCCTCTGCAGTGTGAACCATTCCCTGTGTCCTACACGCCAAGCCTTGGAAACCCACTCTCTCCATCTTTTCCCCTCAGACACGGGGAGAGCACAACTGGGTGACCCCGAAGCTTCTCCTCACCCAGGCCGGACACCCCCAGCTCTGATCGCCTTTCCCGGGAGATGGAAATGTCGGGATGGGCCCGGG
>VRYO01001726.1:8526587-8568737 GCA_009812075.1 Sialia sialis | reverse complement strand
GGGGGGGGGCTCGGTGCTGGCGGCGCCGCTGCGCTGCCCTCCCCGGTGATGGATTTAATCCTGTTCCGGTGATTGACGTCAGGGCTTTGTTCCTTCCCCTTTGCACTCGGCGGTTGGGGGCCGGAGCCGCTCCGGGATGGAGCGGCAGGAGCGGCACGGGCTGCGGGGCTCGGCGGCTCCCGGCGCCGGGCAGGGCTCCGGGGCCGCCGCGATCACGGAGCTGGCTCCGGGCAGGTGCTGCCGCAGGTCAGGGAAGGAAGAGTCTGAGTCCCGGACACAATCCCGGCCCCCAGTGAGTGGGTGGCTGTTATGTAAAGCCTCATCCCTGCTGGGAAGTTCTGTTGGACTTTGTGAAACAACAGCCGCTTAACATTCCTGGACTCTGGGCTGACTTTTTGTCCTTTTTTCTCCTTTTCCAATGAACAGAACAAAGCATAAAAGTGTTGAGACGTGTAACCCAGGTAGTGGTGCATTCAGTGCTGTGTCTCTGGTGCTCTTCTGGGAATGAGCAAGTGGTTGGCGGAATTTTGGGGGAGAGCTGAGCGCTTGTGCCCAGATCTGTGGGCAGATGCTGTACAATGGGCAAGGAGCCTGAAAAGGGGCAAGTGTGGGACCTGCTGTCCCCCCCAGCTCATCTCTGGCCTTGTTGGATCATTTTCTCGGGAATTCTGGTGATTTTAAACATTCCCAAGTTTCCAGTGATGGCAGCCAGGCCGTGACTGCCCCTGAGTGCCCCTTTCTCAGTGTCCCTCTTGGGAATGAGCTGGTTCTGCTCAGGTCTGTGTGTTTATTTGTCACCTGGGCTCCCTTCCAGCTACTGATCTCTCAGGTGGATTTCTGGTTCCTGACATTCCTTTAAAACTCGTGAATTCTTCTCTCAGATCCCTGGCAAATGGGGATTTGCAGCCTGGGGGGGTTATTGCAAAACAGGGTTTAGTGAAGTGCTTTGCAGGAGTGGTTGTGCTCCTGATTGGTCATTTCATGGTCTCCTCTAATGAGGGAAACGTGATTAAACTCCCCAAGCTGCTCTTGTGTGTCTGCCTGGAGGTGTGAGACAGTCCCAGTGTCACACTGGGGTTACTCAGTGCTTGGACTGCGACTGGAGCAGGTCTTGTTGGTCAGGAACAAAAGGGAAAATTTGGTTTTTGGCATTATATTCATATCTTGTCTTTATTAATGCATCAATGTCAGTTTTTGTCATTTGCTGTCTCCTGTACAGTGTGTTTGCAGCTCTGTGTGAGGATTGAGACAATCCTGGCATATCCTGAGCTGGAGGGGCCCACAGGATCATCCAGTGCAGCCCCAAAATCCCATCCTGGGCATTGCTGGAACGGTGTCCAAAGGCTCCTGGACATTCCCTGGGGAGCCTGGGCAGTGCCCAGCACCTCTGGGGGGAAGAACCTTTCCCAAAATCCACCCTAAATACAGCAACACAGCTCCAGCCCTTCCCTGGTGCTGTCCCTGTCCCAGAGATTGGAGCTGCAGACTCCAATGAGCTCTGACCCAGTGCCCTCAGCAGCTCCTTCATGGCCCTTCCCCATCCCCATGTCCCTTCTCTAGATGCTGTCAGCTTTTTATCTTTTTCATACTGTGGCCCAGAAGTGCCCCCAGGACTCCAGTGTGGTTTAACAACAATGAATGAAAACAGGGAATTTCAACTCTGCTCTCAAAAGCTGTCTCAGGTCCCTGATATTTCCTCTAAACATCTTTGCAGTTCTTATTTTATGACTTCTCTCCTTGTCTCAAATGTTGAGCGAGTGAGACTGAGCCCCTGGGGTCAGTGTTTGTGTGAGAAGCCACACAGCAACCCAGAAAAATAATTCATATTTATGTGTTTAGCACTCTTGCCAGTTCTAGTGACCTGAGCTTGATAAAACACGATAAAACCCCAGTGAAATACGACTTGGGATTTCTGGGATGTTGTTTTTAGGGAGCTGGAATGTGCAGAATCTTTTGCATGGTTACGACCCAGTTCTTTAATGAGAAGATTCCACATTTCTGCCTGCACAAACCACAGAGGTTGCTTCTTGGGGGCTTTGTAGCTAAAGAGCAGAGCAGAGGTGTGGTCTGAGGTGGCAGCTGGCCTGTGACAGGGTGGCATTTGCAGCGCAGTGCTGTGTGGTGCTGGCAGGTGTGCCGTGCGTGCCCGGGGCTTTCCAGCGTGGGCGCTCGTGTCGGATGTGACTAAGGACGTGTGTGACTCTGCCTTGCTGACTGAGAGCAGCTCCTGGCATCTCCTGGTGCCTGGCACCAGGGGCTCTGTGACCAGGTGCTACTGGAGCCGCTGCCATTGTGTCCTCACTGCTTTTCCAGTGCCAAAGCTGCTGGTGGCTGCTGCTGACGCCTCCCTCCCTCCCCTTCCTGCTCATCCTCTTGGTTTGGGAGTTTTGTATCATCACTGCTCTTACTCCTTGCTCCAGATCATCAGAGGTTTGCAGTGCTGAGGGTGGAAATCCTGAGAGTTGAGTCTTGAGAGCTGAGCCAGGACAGCAGCACTTCTGCCATGGGCAGATTTGGGCACGTGGAGAGAGCTTGAGCAGCTTCCAAGAGGCCACAGCAATGTGTGTGCTGAGCTGGGAGGAATGTGAGCTGCAGTGTCGTGTTTGGAGTCCCCCTGAGTGGGGATGTAGGACTAGTCTGGAGTTTTTGGTGACTGAGGTTTCTTTTCTGTGGCAATAATTGTTCCTGGCCACATAATTTCAGTTTGTTACTCACCTGTAGTTTGTTCTGCAGGCCTATTTCCTTTCTCTCATTACTATGGTGTCACAGTTATCTTCAGCAGAGGCTCAGAAATAACTAAATTGGAGATTAGATACCTAAAATTCAATTTAGATTAGATTCACAGAAGGGATCCTTCCCTGTGAGGGTGGGCAGGCCCTGGCACAGGGCACCCAGAGAAGCTGTGGCTGCTCCTGGATCCCTGGAAATGTCCCAGGCCAGGCTGGGCAGGGTTTGGATCAGCCTGGGACAGTGGAAATGTCCCTGATATGGCAGGGTTAGAATGGATGGGATTTAAGTTCCCTTCCCACCAAGACCCACTGTCCTCCTTCTCCTTCAGTGTGTCCCTCAGAGTGTGAACCAAAACCAAAATGGGGTTGGTGTCACCTTCTCTGAACTGAGGGAACAGAGCAGCCCGAGCTGTGGGGAGATGGAGAGGAAGTGTCTGGAAACGAGTCAAGAAACTTGAACAGATTACATTTAGCTAGAGCAGGGCTAGATGCATGTAAAATATCTTGCTAACTGTGTTAAACTAAGAAAATAAGCAATCAAGTTGATAGAATTGCAAAACTCGAGATGAAAGAATTGTGTGGCAGTTACTCTTCTCTTGCAGGATGGTTCCTTCTCTGCAGTCACTAATGAGTAAGGAGATGCTGTGCAGCTTGTGAAATGACAGGGCTGCTGTCAGGGCTGAGGAAATCCAAGCACAGCCCTGCTCCTTCCTGTCACCAGGCTCTCTGAGCACAGGCAGCCCCAGGTGCTGGAGCTCTGCTCTTCCCTGCTCTCTCTTGCAGGAATCCAGGTTTGTTCTCTTCCCAGCTGCTTGCATAGATGTCTGTGTTGCAGCTGAATTAACACTTCCCAGTTTGGAGCAGTGTTGGTGCTCTCTGAGGTGACCCTGTGCCATGGCACAGCTCCTTGGGTATCCTGGCCAGAATTCCCTGGAGCTGGAGCTGCTTTGCCTCCTGCACTCGTGTCCCATTCTGTGTCTGCCATTTCCCCAGGCTCTCAGATTTTTTACTGCTTCCCAAGTTTATTTCCTCAGCTCTGTGTTTCCAACCCCTCTTTTCCCTAACTCTGTCTTTTCTCCCCAGTGCTTGGGGTTCCTCAGGTTGTCTTGTCCCTTGTTCTCACTTGGTTCATTAATTCTTGGTGATGATTGTAAAACCTGGGTTGTTAACTGCCAATAGCACCAAGTACCAGCAGGAAAAAATCTCCTTCTACTCCATTCTGTACAAACCTGGAATAAGGGAAGTTCTTGCCCTGAAGTCTTGAACTAATTTTCTTCTGTTAACAGGTCATTAAGAGAAATCTTCCCGCTCATCTTTTTATGGAAAACAACACCTCACGAGGCAGCTCAGAGTCCCTTTTTACTGACTTCTTTTCTTACAGTTCAGCTTAGTTTTTATTCACATCACATTTATGGATAAATTGCTTGAATGTGCTGCTTTCATGTTTCATAATTAAACAAATAGAGTGTACTTTTACTGATGTGCAGTCCTGTGGTGCTGATGTTTTCCAGGAGAGGCTGTTTTATCACTCCACGTGTGTCCCTGTGGATAGGTGTGCTCCTCTGCAGCCCCACAGCAGTTTCTCTCTATTCCCAGGATCATGATGTGCTTCTTTTCAGTGTGTTTGTTTCTGAAGGATTGATGTTCCCACATTATTTGCAGTTTCCAAGAGGAGCTTTAAGCTGTTTTTTCCCTCAATTTTTCAGCTCAGTGGGTTCCTGGTGGAGAGGCAGAAACGAATCCTGGAATGGTTCTGTTCCTCTTGCAGCTCCTGGGGTGGCTGAGGGTTGGGAAGTGTCACAAAAAGTTTCAAACCAAAGCAGATCCCAAAACTTGCAGCTTTGCCAGCTCTGTAACCTTTGCTGTGTGTGGTTAAAATGAGAGGCAGACAGGTTTTGGTGTCCCTTTGTCATCTCCTGGAAGCTGCTGCCTCGCTGAGCTGGGTGATGCATCACTTTGCTGACAGACTTTTTCCACTTTAAAAAGAAAATAATGTTTAATTTGCAGAGCCAGACACTGGAAAACAGTGTTTGTGATCAGTGACAAGTTAAACTCCTCAGACAGAGGAAACTCTTTCCACTTGTCCTTAGCTGGGATTCTAAGATTTCACCGAGGTAAATTGTTCCAGAGCAGATATTTCCCTCAACAGTTGGTTCCTGTGGAAATTTTACACCATTCAGTTTTTCACTTCATTTTCCTTTGAAATTCCTAATGTTCACTTTCCTTGGTGTGACCCTGCTGTAGGTGTCTGATTTTAAATGAATATTGGATATTTCTATTGGTTATCTATTATATTTTTATATAAATTAGGCCTCAAGAGCTGCGTACTCCCACAAATTTCCCCATTCCTGCTGACATGACTATAAAAGCTCAAACCTGACCATAATTGTCCAGCTTTCTGCATTCACATGGAGCTTTTTTTTTTGTTTCTGCATTTAATTTAATTTCCAAAAGACGTTAAAGAGATTTCAGTGATGGAAGTGCTTAAATGGTTTTAATCAGGCTTTGATGTGCACAAATCATTAAAGTGAGGAGGATGAAGAGATCAGAGCCCACAATTCCCTTTGCAGGGTTTGGCTGCAGAGGAACTCACAGGAGGAGTGTTCAGGAAATCCCAAAGGTGCAGGACAAGGAAAACAGCCTCAGGCTGTGCCAGGGGAGGCCCAGGCTGCATTTGGGGAAAATTCCTTCCTGGAAAGGATTGTCCAGCCCAGGGCAGTGCTGCAGTCCCCATCCCTGCCTGGGGACACCAGGAATGCTTGGACTCAAGGAACTTGGAGGGCTTTTCCAGCCTAAACAATTCTATAATTCTGTTTTTCCCACTGCAAAGCAAAAAACAAAAGCTACATCCAAATGGGAATTTAGTTTGTGTGATGCTGTGGGCAGAGGAATAGCCTCAGTTTGTGTGGAAAAAAAAATAATATTGAAAGATCTGCCAGCTTAACTTTGCAGTGTTGCATTGCAATTAACATAAGCATTTCTTTATTTAAAGATAATTTTAAAATTGTTTGGTCAAAATCCAGACTTGAAAACATTAAGATGGAAATGTCAGAAAATCAAATATGGGAAACAGGTTGAAGAACTTAAAGGAACATCTTGTAACTTCAGCAAGTTGTCCTGTGCTTTGACATAAGTGAAATGAACCTGATGGAAGTTGCTGAGTGAAAAATGTTTGATTTTACAAAGATCTCCTGATATTGTTGCATTTTTGTAACTTCAGGAGGCCTTGAAGCACCAAGATTGCCCAAGAGGAGGTTAAATGCATTGATGTACTGATATTTTCCTGTCTTCTGGGGTTTTTTTATGTTCTGAGTTGTCCTCTATGGAACAGAGCTTCCTGAGAGATTGTTGTGTGTTTTGAGGAGGGTTTTGTATTTTGGAATGAGGTGCTGTGTTTGTTTGGCATTTCCCATTAAACCTTGCAGTTCACCTCTGGCTTACTGGTGTGGAGCTGCTGGAATTCCAGTGGGTGAAAAGCACTGTGGCCACATGGAATATTGGTGTAAGTGACCTGGTGAACTTTGGGATTTCTGGTTAATTATTTTATTTTTAAGTTAATTAATTTAGATTTAATTTAGCCTTCTGATGCTGATAGGATAAATTAGCATGATATTACAGCACTGATTTGCCATGGTGGAAAGTGGTGTTTGGTGTAAAGCAGCCAAAAAAGATAAAGGGTGAAAAGGTTTTTCCTGGAGCAATTGCTTGTGCTGAAAGAGCTCCACTAATTATATTTAATGAGCAAAAAACACAAGTAAGGACTTTGCACTGTGACACATTCTTAGCCAATAATTACCAGAAATATGTTTTAATAGGAGAGTTCTATCAAGTACTCTTCAGCTTAAATTTGTTAATCACGAATAATCTCCTAAAAGTTACTTCAGTTTTTTTTTCTTCAGCTTTCTCTTTTTTTTTAGTGGAAAAGTGGCATTATTTCCTGGCCACGTGAAGCAAGGTCCATGCTGAATTGGCATTCCAAAATGGTTTTGTCTTATTTTTTCAGAGGAATGGTCAAATCTGCCCCGTCATGATTTGCTGAAGCTGAGGATGGTCAGAAATGGGTGTGGTTGAATCCTCATTGCTATTTTAGAGTCTGAGATTTGGATCTCATTAACTGCTCTCAGGGACTGATTCCTTGCTATACAATTTATTTCAATGCATTATTGAATTCTATAAAAAATATTCTGTGTGACTCCCACTATAAATAGTGAATCATACATGAAAAAAAACATTAATTTGAATTTGTGCTTAGAAGTATTCCATGTATTGAGCCCCAGCTAGGGGTGTCCATCAGCTGCAGCTGAAGCCTGGGAGCTTTGGCAGTTCTCTCCATGGAATTTCTGGGCCCTTGGAAGTAATTTTGGTTCTTCCAGAGACAATTCCAGGCTCCAGCTCTGACCCAGCTCACTGTGAAGCCTCTTGCTTGAAGGGTTTTGAAACACAACTGAATTTTGACACAGCTTTTGCAATGGTTCTTGTGTTTGTCTTTAACTTGGTGCCACAAAAAGCTGGACTCCTCTTTCTGGTGGCAATTCTGACCAAGTCTCACTGGCTGGAAGTGAAATATGTTGGTAAAATTCTGTGTTTTTGTAGTTTCATGTCCTTTGCTTTAAGGCCACATCCAGAAAAAGGCAAGAAGTTGTAAGAACTTTGAGGGGAAAAAACCCAAAACATCATTATTATGGGAAAATGTGATGTAATTTCTATTAAAGGAGTTTGTACAGCTAAATTAACATTTATCAACTGTTTTCCTGAGGTAAGAGATACTACACTGAGTTAGTGGGGGCAGAAAGATGAATGTTTTTCTCAGTCTGCCCAGGGGGATTATAAAGTCCAGGTGGCATGGAGTAGGTAGGCTGAAAAGTGAAAACTTTCCAGCTTTGGAAGCAGTGTTTGTTTGGAAGCACAGCTCATCAAAGCTGTGCCTTTCCTGCTGCATTTCACTTGCCCTCTGCAGATGGTTCTGGGCCCTTCCTCTTGCTTCCAAATTTTATTGCTCTGCCTGCAAATCTTACATACTCCTCTTCCCTGGGTTTTTCCAGAGTTTTAGCTACTCTGTGCTCTCATCTGCGGCGTGGTTAAATTCAAAAAGAAAGTTTGAAGGTAGCAGGAAGCATCCCAGGTCTCAAAGCGCTCGTGTTCTGACAGCAGATTTTTGTCACGTAGGAAATGATGCTGAGTTTGATAAACCCTTTGCATTAGGGCTGAAAAGTGGGAGGGAAAACTCACATTGTCACTTTTCTGCTCCTCAGAATTGTGGATTTTGTGGAATCTTCGAGCTGTAAAGCAATCCTAGAACTGTGGGGAGCACTGGCCATGTGAGAGTTCAAGCCACCACTTTGGAAAAGATTGCTAGAAATTAATTGATGATGATTTAGAAAGTATTTTGATCCGTGGTGGTTGTGGTGCTTCCCCTGCAGTTCTGGGAACAGCAAATTTCCTTCCAGGCTCTCAGTTGTTCTGGGCTCACCCCGAGTGGTTTCCCATGGTCCTGGGGACAGTTCAGTCAGTGAACAATGAAGTTTTTATCCTGGTTGCTGTGCTGACCTGTCTCAGAACCCCGCTGATCATCTCAAATGTTGCTTCTGTGGGGGATGAGCACAGGGGCTGAGCCCTGGTCATGATGGGAAGTCCAAGATAAATGTCTTGTGAGATTGCACACAGATAGATATCTTACACTGAGGAAGTGACAGTTAAACCAGGTTAAAGTGTCTCATCAACTTCTTCTCTCCTTTCTTTTTCTCTTCTTGAGATGGGAGAAGGATGTGAACCTCAAATGTGATTTTTCACTCCTGCTTTGGATGGCACCTCATTAAAACCTTGTCTGCTGTTTCAAATCTTACACAGAGCAGATTTATCAGAGAATTTCTGTCAAGTGAATCCTTTCTTAATCCTAATGCCACAGAGTTCATAGCACTCAAATGTAATGATGTCTTTTATGAAAGTAAATTATTGGGAGGAAGTCAGAATGATAATAGCCAGATTAATGTTAGATGTCTGAATAACTATTGCTTAATAAAATCTAAATGCCAATTGTCTTGGCTTCAAAGTTGAAGCAGATGAACATGTAGGCACAGGAATTGGGTTATTAAGTTTCTGCCCAATTAAAGGGCAGAAATGTGTTGGGAAACTGTGTTGGAATATGCTTTGGCTAGCCTGTGTGGACATGAAAGGACTGCATCCAAAAATGCTGGATTTTTGTGATGGTCCATCTCTGCAGAGGGGAATTAAAGACTCTGCCAGTGATGGAGAGTGCACAGCATGGGGAGGATTTGGTTCAGGGGAGATGGAGCTGGGCTGGAGTTGGCTGGGAAGGGATTTAACTGAGAAATAAAAGTGTTGCTGGTGCACGACTGGGCTCGAGGTCAGTGCTGCTGGTTTGGTGTCTCAGGGCAAGGAATTTCACTGCCTGGGGAACAAAGCCCCTGTTCTCAGAGCAGATCTTGCAGGATGCAGCAAATAGAAATGCAAAGGCTTGGGAAGGCAAAGCTGAAATTCAGCTTTGCTGAGCAGCAGCAGCAGCTTCACTTGCCTGTCCTGGCTGGGGAGTTCATGGAGGCTCCTCCAACCTGGAATCCTGGCCTGGCTGGGGCTAGCTGCAGAAAATGACAATTTTACTGGCTTGTGGTCTCAGGGTGTCAGTCCCAGAGGTTCTCCTGAGTCTGGGGACTCTCCCTCTGCTCCCTGGCCTTGGAGAGAGCAGGAGGAGGAGCAGTAGGGATCTGTGCTGTCACTTGCTGAGCTTTCCTGTTCCTCTGCTGTTCCTGGAGGGACAGGACACAAAGGAGGGACTGAAGTCCTCTGAGCAGCTCTGTTCCCTGTGAAGAAGAGCTGGGAATTAATTTCTGTGTTCTTCAAGGAGGGAGACCAGACATTTTCCCTCCTGGGTAGGACTTCTGCACAAAAATGAGACATTTAAGATGTGTGGCTGTGTATTTTTAAGGTCCCTTGAGTGAATTACATCAAACCAGTCTTGCAAATTCTTGGGTATAAACAATTTTAAGCTGTTTTAGTAGTATGATTTAAAAATGGACTTTAAAATGGTTTTAAATGAGCTGCACTGCAGAAATGTCCCCCTTGACTTGGCTTCTAAAATCCAGTTGCTGGGGGTTCACTTTGACCTTGGTTCTTTTACCTTACCTTGACAAGAGGAGTGCAACTGGATGGTTTTTAAAGTCTCATCCAACCCAAACTCCATTTTTCCCTTTCTTCTATGTGCTGAATCTCATGTATGATGAATGATGCACCCAGTTCTCATCTGGACTTGTTAAATGAAATATTACACTTAGAGAGCCTCTTTCTGAAGCACCCCCAAGTCCTTTTGCAGGGGTTAGTGTTGAGTTACAAATGATCACTGTAATTCTTTTATCCACCATCGCTCCTGTGTTGGCTTCTCAGGTGGAAGATGCTGACTGATCCTCAGGTAACCTGATATTTGAGGGATGGAGGGGACTCTGGCAGCTACAGCTCCAAAGCAGGATGTAATTACTTGCACCATCATTGACTGAGAGGCTGGATGAGGCTGTGCTCCCACAGAAGGTGCTGTGGAATTTCTCTCAGCTAACGGTGGTGAAGGATTTGTGCTGCTTTGTCTGGGGAGCAGCACAAGCCCAGGCACATCCAGCTTGCTGGGGATTTCTGGGTGCTCCAGAGCTGAGTGGGAAGGAGAAGTGCCTGCAGCAAACTGCTGCCTCTGCCCTCCCTGGGAGTTTTTGTCAAACATTAACCAGACCTAGGCCAAGTCACTTTTTTTATTATTTTTATTTAAAGCTCTCCCACCCTCAGTATGTACAAAGGTGTTCCCAGGCAGCTCTTGGGGCACTTCATGTTCTCCCTGTTGAATGTGCAGTAGGAATTCCTGATGTGAGGGGTGGGATAGAAGCATTTGTGTTCGTACTATAGGAATGAGAAACATTTATGATTCAGTTAGTGGTGAATCTGATTTATAGTTGTATCATATTACCAGTGCAATTGTATTTGAATTGTATTCCCGAGAGCTGAAATGAAACCTTGGAAGGAGGGAGATGGAGCTGTGGAAAAGTTCATTCTCATCAGAATAGCTGAGCAAGATGATGGCTCAGGGTTTCCTGTGTCCACCTGTGCAGCCTCTCCCTGTGGCTGAGGTATGGGACAGAATTTTGGGACACTGGTGCTGTCACAGCCTTTCCATATGCACCAAATCCCCCTCCTGAGGCATGGAGCCTGTGTGTCAGAAGGTGAGGGACAGAAACAGAAGCTTCATGCTTTTGAGAAGTTTTTTTCTTTGTCTGGACATTTGAACTCTGTGTAAACTCCTGTTTTTATTTGTGTGCCTTATTTCAGTTATGACTCTGAAAATTACTCTGCTGCTTCTGTGTTTGCACCGTCACAGGAGAATCGTCCTGTTTGTGCTTTTTTGGGCAAAGCTGTATTGTTTCAGTAGGAAATATATTTTTTCTGTGTTTTTCTTCTTCACCATCACACAGAACATGGAAGTTAAGATTATATGTACCCTTCTACAAGCAGCTCTTGGTGACACCAGGGCACGTTCCTCTTTGTGTGTCGGTGTTTTTTTGTTAATTTTGTTGTTGCAGGGCAGTTATTTTTCAATGTCTCACTTTTCAAACAGCTCCTCTGGGGTGTGTTTGTATTAAAAGCTGACAGAGTAGCATTTCAGGCTCATGCACATGAATTCAGGGCAGGATTTGTGGTGATGCACAAGCTGGGAGAAGTGTCCTGTGCCAGCTCCTGAGATCCCCCTTGCCTCTGGTAAAAAGAATATTTGAAATAATCAACAGCCATCACTGGATACAGCATTAAGGCAGCTTCAGGTATTTTAAAATGCCTTCTGCAAACATCACTCCTTGTTCCAGGCAGGCTCTCCAGCTCTTTTGCCTCTTTCTTTAAGAAAAAAGGTGAAATGGTGGGAGCTGGGTGTGCCCCCGCAGCTGGGTGTGCCCTGCACGGAGCTGGGATCCTGCACGTTTATCCAAATGTTGTCAAACAAAATTGGGATTTCATCGCACCAATTAACCAATTAACTGTTTGATTCCTCTTGCTCACGAAAGCGATTGAGAGTGAAGGAGCCTGGAGTGAAGTGAGGATGTGTGGAGGAAGTGGAGGTGTGGTGAGCAGCTTTGAAGAGGCACTGCTGGCTGGGTGAGGTGTGCTGGGCTGGCATCCCACAGCCTGGGCTGTCTGGAGGGCTCCTGGGGCCAGGCTTTGATGCTTTTGCCTCACAGTGGCTGGGAAGATGAAGAGATGCTGCTGCTGCTGAGCTGGAGCGAGGCCTTGGCTGCCTGATGTGGTTCAGGGGGTGAGGAGGGTTTGGCCAAGATCCTCTTTTCTTTTGACAGCTTTGCCAGGAAATTCAGGCAGTGTGGGCGTGCTGGTTGGGGTTTATCTTTAGTCTGGAGCTGTGGTCCAAAAGTCCCAGAGCTGGGAGGAGGGAGTGGGAGGTGGGAAGCAGAAGAGGCAGCACCAATGCTGGCATTTCACACCACGGGTCACACATCAAGGTGGTGATCTTCAAACCAAAGCCATGCCCTGGTTGGGTTAGGGATGAACAGAAATACCAGATGGGATTTAGGAAGAGGCTGGAAGGAGAAGTGAAATGCAAGCTGTGTCTGGTTTGGGTGATGCTGGCTCTGATGAGCTGCAGGGAATGGTGCTCAGGAATCCACACTGGGTCAGGAGTTTCTGTGAATTCCCTGCTGCATTTCCTGCTTGATTTCAGCTCTTCCTGTTGAGCTGGAGCACAGGCACGAGATGTTGTTTGTTGGTTGGTTGAGATAAATCTCAAACACAGGGACTGTTCAAAGTACAGTGGGACACACTGCAGGAGGAGTGACTCAAACCATGCAGAGTTCAAGTTCCTAAAAATGGAAATACTCTGCTCTGCTTTAGGCCTGTCTTCTAATTTTCTTAAAATTTTTGAGCTTCTCTTTTCCCAAATGTGGAAACTAAGATGACTTTGCCCCTTGCTGCAGGGACATTGTTGTGGCTCTCTCCTGGCTCTGCTCCTCCTTCACACTCCAGCTCAGGCCACCTGGGAAAAGGGGAATTTTAGCAGGATCATCCTGGCAGCATCAGGTACAAGGCAACAACTTCTTCATGTTCCACTTCAGGCCTGTGCAGGGAGGAGCAGAGGTGCTGTCCTTGTTCCCAGAGGCTGGGGTAGGAGTGGTGGGAACATTCATTTTAGTGGATATTAAAGGTTTGTTACAGCTTGAGGTGGTCTGGAAACAGAAGTGCTGGAGTTTGACCTGATCAGCAGCCTGGCCTCGGGCTGCCTTTCCAAGAGCCTCTCCTTGCTCTTCCTGAGCATGGGAACATTTCCCCTCTGCAGGCTCCTGGCTGTGGAAGATGTGGCTTTGGGTGGGAAGTTGTCTGAAGTGCAGAGCTAAGGAAGCCCCATGAACTTCCTCTATTTACACTTGAAATGCTGGTGTGATTTTAATGGCCTTGTACACATTGTAGGCACCTAAAATAGCTCTGTGTGGAGATTGGATGATGAGATAGCAACTAGTCTAACTTGTATCACAGTCAAACTATTTGCTCTAATAAAAAAATGTAAAAGAGTTAAAAAACCCTAATCTAAATCCCCATACAGTCAAGGTGACTCCCATGAGGTGTTTATCATTTACTGTATCACAAAAGGCTGCACAGGAGTGGTTGAAATGCCATTAACTGGTGTCTTTCTGATGACTAATTTTACATTGACCCAGGCAGGCACAGCCAGATCAGCTCTGGGTTTGCACCAGCTCAGATCTCAGGAGAATCTTTGCTGTGATGTTCCTTTAGTGTGACAGTGTTGGTACAAATGATGGCTGTTCTTCATCTCTAAGAGTTGTAGGAAATGCTGATGCCATTTTAAAAGATGATGCTTGTTTCTGTAAAAACTAGCAAAGGTCTCTGTAAATATTTAACCCTCTGTTTGGAAAGCAGAGATGTAAAAATCTTTGCTAAGCTTGTAATATTCTGTTTATATAGCTGTATATAATTCCTGATCTTAGTGTACTGGTGGGAATGAACCACCCTGAGCATTCCTGTTCCCTGCCTTAAAATTTGCTTTAAACAGTAAATGTCACGGACTCAGACTGTTCCAGTTGGCTTTAACTGATCAGTGTCTATAATTAAATCTGATATTTATCTCTGTTGAAACCCTACATATGCAACAAATCGGGCTGCAGTCTCAAGAATGAGCTTTTTAAGCCTCAGACTTCTAACCCAACTTTGTCATCAATGCCAAAATGATGCCAGGACTTTGCTGGCCACATTCCAGAGCACAGGTCCCTCTCAGCCTGTGCTTACATGAGTTCAGCAGGTTGCAGAACTGCAGAAAAAAGTGATTTTTACATAAAATGTGAACTGCATTCATGGGTTTGATACCAGCACAGAGTTGGGTTATGCCAGTGCTTTTACCTTGTTTTGCAGGGAAATCCAACAAACCTGGTCCTTTAGAAAGCATCCAAGATCTCAGTTTACACCCTGGTTTGGTGTGCTTTGGGCAGCCTCTGAGCTCTCACTGCTTTCAGAGCACTAGACAAAGTGGAGCCTAATGGGGAAGAAATGGAAGAGGCTAAAACGTTACTGAGGTGAAAATGTTTTAAAAACCCAGTGCTGGGTTGAAGTTTTCTTGTTGAGAATTCAATAGGTGGGTTTGCACAGCTTTCAGAGTCATGCTGCAACAAGTCATTTATTATTGTTAATAATCAGACAGCTGTCTAAAGACATGAAATAGTGATTTTCTAAGCAGCCAACATTTTCATTTCAGACTGCAAATTAAGTGGTGGAACATCAGTTTCTTTCCTAGATGCACCTACTGTACTTTGTGATCAGTAAAGAACATTTCTAAATCTCTTGCTGCAGAGTTGAGCGCATATTGTGGCTGCCTCTGTATTCCTGGAAATGTCCAAGGCCTGGCTGGGCAGGGTTTGGAGCAGCTGGGACAGTGGCAGGGGTGGCACTGGGTGGCTTTGGGGTCCCTTCCAACCCAAACCAGTCTGGGCTTTGGTGTTAAATGAGTTAGTGTCACCTTATTTATCATCTCATTTTTTTAATTCATTATATCCCAATGCTGTGTCAAGTTCAGAGGGAATCTTTTCCAATTTTTGTGTGTGTTTTGCAAGAATTTGGTGTATTTGTGTTAACACAGGCAGCAAAAGCAAACTGCAAAGGAAAGTTTGTTGAGAAGGGGGATTGGCAGGTTTGTAATCTGCATTTTTGCAGTAGGAGCATGTGGTCCAAGGCAAAAGGTGCATTATTGCCAGAACTTTCCTGAAATTACTGCTTTGAGTTGAAATGCCTTTTGGGAGTCAGGGAGGGAGAGAGACCTGGAAACCACATCAAAGCTTGAGGTTAGAATATGTTGGAGAATGGGTGCCAAAAAAAGGTATGTCAGCACCAAAAATAGCCCTGATCTGCAGCAGAAGTCAGGCACTGCATGGGTGGGGGGATGGCAGAACATCTGGGGGATGTGGGGGAGAAAAGAGATTTTAGAAATGAATGGGATAAATGAATTTGGCGTGGGCTGCAGCCGAGATGATTCCAGCGGGTAAAGCAGTTTGAAATAGTTACTTGCCTGAGGACTTGATGCATTTTTTTTCAATTTGATTTTCTTTTTTATTGCTGCATAAAGTTTCCCTGTTAGAAGCCAGCTGTGGGTTGGGGGGTTACAGCCCTTTGGAGGGGGCTGGAATTGGGCAGATTTGAGGAGTTGTGGCCCTCAGAGAGTTCTTGAAAGAGATAATTCCGTGGCCAAAAAGGGCCAGAGGATGCTTGGGGACATTTAGATCCGTCCCCTGGGCCCTCTCATCCCTGCTGCTTCCCTGAGTGATCAGCACTGATGTTTTTGCTCGCAGCAACATGAACCGTGAAGACCGGAATGTGCTGCGAATGAAAGAAAGGGAAAGGCGCAATCAAGAAATTCAGCAGGGTGACGAAGCCTTCCCACCCAACTCTCCTCTCTTCGCTGAACCGTACAAAGTGGTGAGTTCCCTCAGGAGAAAAATGCAGGTTTTATAACAGAAATCGTGTGCAAATTGATATTTTTATTTTTACCTGTTTTCTCGTTAGATCAAAAGTTCTTACAGCAAGCAGTTGTTTAAGCAGGGCTTGGAAATAAAGCTGGACAGTCACTGAACTCAGTGCTGCAGTTAGCAGATCATTTACCTGCGCAGGAGGTTGTGCTGGGTTCTAAATTCTGCTTTTTGTCCATCTCCTGGCAGACCAGCAAAGAAGACAAGCTGTCCAGCCGCATCCAGAGCATGCTGGGGAACTATGACGAGATGACGGATCTGATCGGGGAGCGGCCGCTGCAGAAGATCGTCGCCATCCCCAAGCCCTCGGTGCCCGTCGCCGCCGCCCCCGATGACAAACCCGCGCCCGGCTTCTTCGGGGAGCAGCGCCACGGCTCGGGCTCCCACCAGAGCAGCAAATGGACCCCGGTGGGGCCGGCCCCCAGCACCTCAGCCCAGTCCCAGAAGCGCTCGGCAGGGCTGGGGGGACACGGGCAGCGCTCGGGGAGCGGCGGCGCCGGCGCCGGGGCCCGGCACGAGCGCGACTCCTACGGGGGACGGAAGAAGGGCCAGCACGGCTCCGAGCACTCCAAGGGCCGCTCTGGCAGCCCTGGGAAACCTCCGGCCGTGTCCTCGCTGGCCTCTGGTCACTCCAGAGCCCACGGCAGCGAGCACCACGGCAAGGAGCACCCGCGCTCCAAATCGCCCCGGGACCCCGAGCCCAGCTGGGACTCTCCCTCGCGCGTGCCCTCCTTCGCCCCCGGGCAGCACTCGAACCAGTCCTTCCCTCCCTCGCTCATGTCCAAGTCCAGCTCCATGCTGCAGAAACCCACTGCCTACGTCAGGCCGATGGACGGGCAGGAATCCATGGAACCAAAGCTATCCTCGGAACACTACAGCAGCCAGGGCCACAGCGGCGGCGTCAGCGAGCTCAAACCCAGCAGCAAAGCACACCTCACCAAGCTGAAAATTCCTTCTCAGCCGCTGGATGTGAGTTGCTGGCTTTGGCCTGCCTTCTTTAATGTAAATCTGCTTGGGCTGGGGTTTTCCAGCACCTCCAAAATCCCAATTTGCCTGACCCAAGTGGAGTTTTTAGTAAACACTGTGTTTCTGTTACGCAAAGCACCTTCACCTAAGCTGGGTTTTCAATGGGGAGTATGCAGAAGTAAATATTTTTGTCTTCTGCTTCTTCAGCATGGATACTGGGATTTTTATTAAATAAAGGCTGAGACATTCAGAAAGGTTTACTTAACCACAAGAGGCCAATTTTCACAGAGCATTTCTCTAGTCAGGAGTTAGGGAAATTGTAGGATATCCACAAATATTTTAAAAGCTGGGTAAATCCATTGTTGTTCCTTGGAGGTGGATTGACTTAGAGTTGTTGATGCAACCTGCCTGTATCAGATTTTCTTTTGAAGTGAGTAGCAATTACTAGATGTGATTATTATCCCTTCACACCAAATTGAACAGGGTGCAGAACTTTTTATCAGTTGTGCTGGATATAAAATATAAATATGAAATATTATTGGGTTAAGAACTTTGAGGAGTTTGGTAATTCCCCAATCATTAAGACACAGAGTCTGACTCCAGCTCACTTACAAGGAGAGTGCTTTCCTAGTGATAAACTCTCATTTCATCTCCTGTCTAACTGCTTGAATCATGGTAGCCAGAGAAAAGCCCTTGCTGCTGGGATTGCAACAGATAGCAAAGTAAGATCCAGCACACAGGTAAGGAAATCAGAAATTATTTATTTGTGCACACTTGCCACATCAATGCTGATGCAGTGAATCCTTTGGTAGCTTTGCTTCTTTCTGCTTGTGGCAGCCAGGGTTGCAGAAGATTCATGGTTTGGTAATTATTGCTGTTTCTGGGATCCCTCTGTGATGAGTGTGTTACTTGGGAATGCAGTTTGTCATTCCTGGTCCTGCACTTGAATTCAGATACAATCCTGGGGCTGCTTCCAGGAAATGAGTGAGAGCTGTGATTCTCTTTCCCCTCTCCACAAGTTTTTTAATATCAGGCTGCCTGTGATCACTTTAACTGTCAGTGAAAAGTGAGAGATTATTATCACAGTTTTATGGATGTCATGTATTTGCTTTTCATAACTGTGACTCATGCCATAAAAACATGGATCTATCTGATACTAAAATTGATGAAAAGAGTTAGCAAGGACTGTTTGTGTCTGTGGGGAGTCCATATGAGTCACAATAAGGATTGAAGTTTGTTTTTAACTGTTTGTAGCCCCTGGAAAACTTGGGAGATGTTAATTTTGCATTTTGCTTTGTAGGCATCAGCCTCTGGTGAGGTGAGCTGCGTGGATGAAATCCTCAAAGTAAGTTCTTACTGTTGTTGTTCCCAGCTTTGTTGG
The DNA here is from genome assembly GCA_009812075.1 of Sialia sialis. Classification (NCBI taxonomy): domain Eukaryota; kingdom Metazoa; phylum Chordata; class Aves; order Passeriformes; family Turdidae; genus Sialia; species Sialia sialis. The sequence continues at coordinate 8,550,642 of VRYO01001726.1, read as the reverse complement.
AAGTACAACCATTCCCAAGAAGGAGGAGGACTCTGCAGTTCTCAGGGGGGACAGAAGGGCTCCTCCAGCCCAGGGGACTGGGCCAGGCTGGGAGCAGAGCTGGGCACTGGTGTGCTGTGCACATCATCTCCTGGAGCTGCTCACCAGAACTGCACTGCTTCCACCAAAACAGAGTTTTAAATCCTGATATTTTAGATGATAGGCAATGCTTTGCTCTTTGCCCTTTACCTCTCTCCTACCTGGGATATTTTCCCAAGTCCTTTTACCCCTCCTGAGATCCCCTGTCCTGTGTCTGCTCTCACAAAAGGATCCCCAGGTCCCTGTGGAGCATTTCCATGGTTTATTATTTCCTGTGACCTCCAGAGCTGCACAGGGCCTTGCAGATGCTCTGGGAGAATGGGAGGCACTTTCCAGCTGCAGACATTTGATTTCCCCCTTTTCCTCAAACTCTACAGGCTGGGATTCTTCTTCCCACAAACCCTGGAAGGATCAGGCTCTGCAGTTTATCTTCAGGCCAGCCAAGTTGATTGATTTATGCCTTGCTGCTGGTTATTATGTCATAACTCTCTTCTCATGAATAGCAATTTATCATTCAGGTTTACATGCAAAATCTGTGTTGCACTTTTGGGAAATTAGGATTTGAATGTAAAGCTTAGTGAAGGGTGAACAATGAACTGCAAGTGGAGAGAATCCAGATTGTTGAAGTTGAAATCTGATTTATTTTGTTCATAACTTTCCTTTTGGTTGTGTTTTAGGAGATGACCCACTCCTGGCCTCCTCCACTGACTGCCATCCACACCCCCTGCAAAACTGAACCCTCCAAATTCCCCTTCCCAACAAAGGTCAGTGCTGAATCCAACAGTGGTTGCTGTTGAAAAAGTAATTCCTGTTAAAGATCAGGAGTTTGGAACTGCCACATTCAGCTCTGTATGATCTGGGTTTGTTGCAGTGCTTTGTCCCTCTTTATTTTTCTTCACATCATCTCTCAGCAGTGACCTTATGAAAAATGTCCTTGGTTTTCTTCTGCTTTTCACAGTCTGAAAAGTTATCTATAATACTACTTACCTTTTAAATTTTTCTTGGATAAATTCAAACTTTGAAACTTTTTGAAAATGCCTTTGAGCCCTTTCCCTAACAGGGAAATACTTTGCACCATTTTGTGTAGAACTGAGTTTCCCTCCATGTAGCTGGATGGTAAATGCTGAGAAATTTAAATGGGCTTTTCTGCATAAACTGAATTTCCCTCTTAGTTTGAAGTCCATTAATAATTGTATGAGATTTGTTTTGCATTTTCAATTACCAAAAAATTAAGACAGTTTAAGAATCACGTGTTTCGCTGAAGAAATCACTCCTTCCAAAAGATCCTCTTCCCAAGCTGCTGTGTTCTTAAGTACTGCTGAAGGGTTTAAGGAATTAATTCCAGAGAAATCCACCTCTGCTGCTGCTGGCAGCCCAGGGCACGTGTCCAGGGGAGCTGACACCTCTGAGCAGGGAATTCTGCTGCCTCCCCTGGGCTGTCCTGGCAGCTCCAGGGTTGCAGGGCTCACTGGCACTGGCCATTGTTTGCCTGGAGGAGCAGCTCTGCAGGATCCAGGGCAGGCAGCTGTGGGTAAAACCCAGCATGGGGAGCTGACTCACCCAGGAATTCATGCTCTGGCTCCTGCATCTGCTGATTACCAGTAAAAGATTCAGCTCAACAATGGGATTTTTCTCCAGACTCAACATCTCTCTGGGATGGATTGGGGTGCTCCACCCCGAACTTGGCAGAGCTTCAGAGTGAAGAAATTGCCCTGTTTGTCTTTTCAAAATTACCTGTGTTACAATTCAGATCATGCTCTCTCTGACCAGCTGCTAGACACCACTTAATTACTCTTAATTTCCTGTTTGATCCAAATTGCTCCCCAAAACACAACATCTGAGGGAATCATTTTAAGGAGATTTTCTCACTGAGGTTTCTGCTGTCATCTCTCTAATCCCCTCCTTTTATGTGAATGCTTTGACTTGACCTTCCTTCAGCCCAAGGTTCCAGTCCCTGGTGAAAGGGCTCATCCACAAACCTCGCCCAAACTGCTCCGAGGTGAGGTTCTCATCCTGGCTGGATGAATCCTGCTCTGTGTGACCTGTCCCTGGCTCCCTGCATTTTGCTTCTCTTCAGTATCAAGAAATGCAGAATTTACCATTCAGTTCTCAGCTTTACTTTGGAAGGCATACCCAGAAATAAATCCTGTTTTCTGTTTTCCTAGCATTAGATCAATATTAATCTTGCAAATATTACTTTTAGTCAGGGTTTATTTGTGTGTTACATAAAACTGTCAGCCTGGAAATAATTCTTACCTTTTCTTACAAGGAAAGAAATTCCACACCTCTCCTCTTCAACAAAGGTCCTTATTCCACTGCTTTGAGTACTCACTCCTGAACCTTTAGGGGGATTTTTTCCCTTTGCATTTTGAGCACTTGGCTGTGGTGCTGCTTGGTTTTAGCTTCTCTGGCATTTGGCTGAGTTTGGCAAGGGGAAGGTGCAGAAATCCATGTGGCACTGCTCAGCTCTGGTCATGCTTGAACAAAGAAGGTGCCTTGTGGGGCTTTTTCAGCCTCTCAACCTGGATTGTGTCTCTTCACCCAGTTTGCAAAAAATTCCATTTATGGCTGCTCTGAGTCTTTTGACTTTCTGCCAGCTTTTTTATTTTGTGGCTGCACATCTTAGCCACGGAACTCTGTCAAATTCTCTCTCTGCATCCAAAGCCTATAATTTCCTCTGCCTTCTCCCCTCTGTCATTCTTGGCAGCAGCAGCTCTGCAGAATTCCAGGGAGTTAGTGAGCCATAGGCTTGTGCAGTCTGGGCCCAGAGCAGAATCCAGCAAACAAAACACAACAGTGCTTTACTTTAATCAAGCAGTTCTGTAGGAGGAAGGCTCCTTCTCTTCAGTACTGCACTCCATTTATGATTATTTATTATTATTAATTATTATTATTTATGCCAGCCATCTGCTGAAGAGTTTCACTGCATTGCTCTTGTGAGCAGAGCTTGGTGTGTTCTTCCTGCTCACATAAAGTGAAGCTGCCCTGGTGACCACTTGATTTTATTTCAGATTCTTGGGACTGGGATCACTTTCCCTGTGTGTAGGGAGTTAGTAACTCCAAGAAACCCAGCCTCCTGACTGGGGCCTCTCTGATTGCTATAAATAAATCTGATAGTTCCCAGGAAGTCTTTGCATCAGGAGAGAAAACTCCATGAAAATAGGTCAGGGAAAGTTTTATGGATGCTATGGAAAAATGCAGATTCCTGTGTCATGATAAAAAATGTTATCCTGTGACCTAACAGTGTGTAATTTTCTCCATGGGCTCGCAGTCAGACACTCAGAAATGTTTGTGAAGTGCACTGGGAGCCCAGCTGGGAGGACAGGCTGGGTTCCAGGGGCTGTACCTCTGCAGAGGTGGCTCTGTGCTGCAGCCACCCCTCCTTGCTGGGATGCACAAAATTCCTCCTGGAGTGAGCTCTGACCTGGGCTTTCAGCTGGGAACTGGGAATCCAGCCCAGCTGGACAATTCCTCCCTCCAGGTTTTTTTCTCAGACTTTGTTTCCTGCTCCAGTGTCTTCCCTGTGTAACCTCAGTCCATTATATTTTGTTTTAAAGGGTTTCCTTCCTTTCAGTTGTTTGCAATTTCTTTCTGAAGCTGCTGCTCTAAATAACCTGGGAGTTGAAAGTAGAGCTTTTTTTTTGTTTTTTTAGTCTGAGTTTCTTAAAGAAATATGTATCCAGTAGATGGCAAGGGAGCTGGAAAAAGTTGCACATTGAACCGTAACACCTCATTAAAGTGCACTTAGCTGAGAGCCAGTGCTGTGCCTGTGCAAGAGGAAGTTGACTCAAGTGAGGAATTGGGCAGGTGTGTTGTGCACAATTCCCATCCTGTGCTGCTGGAAGGGGTGCAGCTCCCATCCTGTGCTCCCCAGTGCTGGGGCTTTGGAAATGTGGGGTTTTTTGTTGTTGGGTTGTTTGGTTTTTTTTCTTTATTTCCTTTTTCACTCCTTTTGTTGGCTTGGTTGAGCTGCCAGTAACAAAAGGAACCAGGGATTCACACCTGCCCTGTCCTACCTGTGCAAATGATAAAATGGACAAAATTATAAAAATGGATCTGTTTTTAAGGAAGTGTGGCTGTTCACAAGACTTCTCTCCATCTTTGCTTTGCTCTTGAATTCTTTCTGATTATTTTTTATTATTGTTTTTATTGTCCTCTCCTTTCAGTGACTAAAGAGCAGAGGTATCTGAAACACCTCTTAAGGAAAGCTCCTTATGAAATCCTCCATCCACAAAATTCTCGTTCAATGCATCGTTCCATGTTTGAAATAGGAAGCTGAGGGAAATTGAAAACATCTCAAGGGTGCTTTGCTGTGTAAAGCTTTTGTGTGTTTAAAAACTTCATTCTGTGAATTGCCTCTGTAACCACTGCCTGGCACTGCCTTGTTGTGAGGGAAAAGCAGGTCACAGGTGTAGCAGGAAAAATAGAATTCATTGTTCAATTGTACTTCTGCTTTGCCATTGCCAGAGCTTGGAAGTGAAATGTGTGTACGGAATAGAAATTGAAAATCTTTGACTTGATTTATTTTTCTGAGGCCATCAGTTGTCCTCATTTTGAAATGAGGTCAGGAAGGTCCTATTTTAAAAAAGCACTGGAAGGAGTTTGCAGTGGCTCAGGAGCCTCTGTGTATTTGTTAAAACAATGGTTCAGGATTTCAAAACAGTTCAGAATCTGCTGTGTCTCGGGACTCAGAACTGGAGTTTCTCAAATGGGAATACTGAGGCTGATACAGGTGCTAGAATTTGTGAGGCTTCATTTTTCCTGGCTGGTTTTATGGGATTTTGGGAAGGAATCCCTCTGAGAGATTTTCCCTGTTCCCTTTGCTGTGTGTGCCTGGAGAAGGAACAGGAGCAGAAAAGAGGAAAGGAAGGAAAACTGGAAGGAAAACTCTTCAAACAGCAGCAAAGTCTGTGTGTGTATAAAGAGCAGAAACAAACATCCTGAACAGTTCCTCTCCATCCTAAACACAGAGGAGGGGATTCAGGGAGGTCACCCAGGATTCTGGGACTTGGAGCCCTGATGGGTGAGGAAGAGGAGTGTGAAGGAATCACCTGGGCTGCCCCAGAGGAAGAATCCCTTTTTTTATTTGTTATTTTTCCCCTTTTCCAGAGATTTAGTGTCATCCATTAAATAGAAAAAACATCTTCCTTACAGCCTGGTTTTTGGTACCCTAAAATTCTAAAATTCCCACTTAAAAAAACCCAAAAAACCCACTTGTGGTCTTTTGTTCCCCCAGGAGTCTCAGCAGTCCAGTTTTGGCACTGGAGAACAGAGTGAGTACATGAAACTTCCTGGAATGTGTTGGATGTTTTTGTTGTCATTCAGTGTTCTCAGCAGCTCCTAAGATGTCAGATGTTTGTAGGAAATGAGGTTTTCCAGGCTGCTCACAGGATGGAGGCTGACTTCAGATTTTCTCTGCTTTCTCAGGTTTTAAGCTGTTAAAGGAGTTGCTTGATTTTCTTTTAGCATTTCTTGTTCAGATCTTGGAAGTTATCACTGAGTGGAAGGATGGTGTGTTTGAGGAAAAAAAAAACTTTTAATTGATCCAGTTCTTTTCAAAATGCCTCTGTGGTTGATTGATTTGAAAATAAGTGAGTACTAAACCAAAACACCTCAAAAACTGCTTAGGGACATTAAAAACCAAAAAAGCGCTTTTGCTTTTATTTCAGTAGGAAAAGCACGTGGCAGTTTCGCCATGTATTTTTATTTTGACATTTTAAAGTCAAGAGAGAGAACTGGTCAAGAACTTATATCCCATGCTATTATCTGTGTGTTTCTTGCACTTTTTTGGAAAAAATAAAAAAAGAAAGTAGCTTTTATTTCTTGTAACTGTCATTATTTTGAATGTAACTGAAATGAACACAAAACTCAGGTAAACACCAGGTAAAATTGAATTAAATTTGTGCTGTTACCTTCCAAAAGTCCTTCCACTCCCTCTTGAAGTGATTAAACAGCTTAAATAGTAAAAGAAGAATGGTTTATTCTTAGATATTCACAAGCAGCTTAATCTGAACATCTGATACAGTGGGGAATTAAGGAAACAAATTCAAGCTTAATTCCATGCTGCTAAAGCTAGGCTCACGTTAGAGGAGCAGCTGATCTTTAGGTGTGGAAAAGAAGAGCCAAGGTTAATTAAACATAGAGCCAGTTTCCTGTGCCTGCTTGATTTTTCTGGAGAGCTTTTACCAGCCTCAGTTCTTGTTCTTGTTGAGCTGCACTCAGTTATTTAGCAGAATTAAAGAAAGGGAAGGGGAGAAAGCCCAAAGTAAGAAGCAGATTTTCTCAGGGTGTGTGAGGTGGATTTTGGGATGGGGAGGTTCTCATCCATCTTGTAAAAGGCAGGAGCAGAACAGTTTTCCACACCATTAATAACAAATTAGGTGTGCATCAGTTTACACAGCAATGATTTAAATTATTTTTCTTGGTTAAATTATTTGCTGTGTTTGGTGTTTTGCCTCTGCATCCCTCCCTCCCTCACCGTGGGGAGGTTGTACCTGGTGTCACTGGGTGCTGCTCCCTGCTGTCCCCTCACATGGCCCTGCTTTATCCATCCCTGCATCCTGCTGGCAGCTCTGGGGTGACTTTGCTGCTGTGCCTGAGTTTTCAGCTCTGCTTTTCTTTTCTTCTCCTAGAGCGATACAATCCCTCATCCAAAACATCCAACGGTCATCAATCCAAATCGTAAGTGCCTGCTGAGAGAACACTGCACAAACAACAGTTGGGTTTTAAGAGATCTGGGAAATAGTGTTTGGTAGAATGTGAGTGGCACTCCAGCATCCCTCTCCTTGGCTGGCAGGAAAAGGGGATCATAACTAAATAAAGCAAATATTGCTGACTGGAGTGAGTGAGAAACAGCCCGAGCTGCCAGGAGAGGAGCAGGAGGTTGGAACTGGCTTGGGAATGGGAAAGGGAATCAGTGTGGGATGGACCTGCCTTGCACAGATTCAGCATGAGGAAAGGAGACAGAAAACTCAGTCTGGGATCTTGTGAGGTTTGTTCTGCTCAGCCTTTGAGTCCCCGGCAAACATTTTGCACACAGGAAAACTCAGAGACAGCTGGAATGTCCTGCATGGCTGTAGTCCAACTTTCTCAGACTTAAAAATCAGTGATATGCAGTTAAAAGATGATTTCTAAATAAATATAGCCATAAAAATAAATATTTACCAGCTGATTGTGTGCTAATGAAAGCTATGGACTCTGCAAGTCTGGGTTAGAAACATTCCTCTGGTAACTTTGGTTGGGATGCACTCACAGGAGGCAGCCTGGCAAGATGAAAAAGCACCTGAGCTATGGAAAGAAATAAAAGAAACCCCCTTCAATTCATCCAAACCTGCAGTGTCCCAAATCAGGCAGGTCAGGAAGGAGCTGAGGGAGCTGTGCTGTGGTGGGAACAGGAGGCAGCACTGGGCACCTGCTGAGCTGGGATGCAGGGGAACAAAGTTTAAATTATGTTTACTGTGACAACACAACTTTAAATATTTAATTTTTTGAAATTATGATCTGAAGAAAACCCTTAGAAAGGAGATAAATGCATCATTTGTAAAATGAAAGCAGTGACCAGGAGTGAGCTGCTAGAGGTTGATGTTCCTGTTCAGATCACTGTGGAGCTCAGGAGAGTCAAGCTTTTAATTCTTTCTCATTTTCTCTCCACAGATGTGAATCGAACCAGACAGAGTAAGATGCTTTATTTTTATAATCAAATGTTTCCAATAATCACAACAGCCCTGCTGTGTTATTTTCATCGTGCTCATGTATTCTCTGTGTGTGTGACTAGCAGAAGTAATGGTGGCTTTGAACAATAGTAATTAATGATGGCTTAGGACAGTTGCACTGTGCCACGAGCCAGGGAGCAGCCCCTGGGGCTGCCTTGCTTCCCTCATTTCCAACACAATTCTTACAATTGTGTCTAAGAAGTTGAACACACATAAGTCAGCTCCTCCCACACCAGTAAATCGTGTCAGGTTTTCTAAATTTAACAGAATGGACTCAGGAGCCAAAGTACCTGAATCCTCATTCTTGTCTGCAGAATGACTCAAATCCCCGTTCTTACCATGAAATGTGTGAGTGGTGTCTGTGTCACCCACGCAGCCTCTCAGGATAAACAGTGCCATGCTGAAATCGAGCAGAATGCTTTGGCAGCAATTAACGTGCTTGGAAAAACTTGTCTCACTTTCTCCCTTTTCCCTCAGTATGTTGAAAGATGACTTAAAACTTAGCAGTAGTGAAGACAGCGATGGAGAGCAGGTATGTTCCTTAAATGGCTTTCCAAAAAATCCATGGGGCAGCCCTGGGCAGGGACCTGTGAAATTAAAATCTCATGGGATGTTTTTAGGCCAACCTCAGGTGTTCCTAAATGCCATCTTAGGGAAAATTCTGTGCAAACAAATTGAAATACTAACTGATTTCACATGGGCCTTCTCTGAACATCAAATGACAGTAATGCACTTGAAAATTTATGTAATGGCTCCTTAATTAAAGATAAACTCCTTTATGTTCTGCTATCCCATCTGCAGAGTTCTTGGTGTGCCCTGGGATGTCTGGGGTGACAAGGGGCTGTGTCTGTCCCTGGGTACAGCTGTACCTTTACATTTATCCAAAAGTCTCTTTTTTACTCTTTTCAGGATTAACTTTGTGCACCTTCTGACTGGCACTTAACATGCTAAATAAAAATGTGTGTCTGTGCTGCCCAGTAATCCCCACTGCTCTGGGGTTTCTTTTGCTCCTTCCCAGTTCTGGTACTTGATTTTTTGAAGTGGAAAAGTTGGAGCTGGTGAACTCCCCTTACCCTGGGCATCTCTGGAACATCACTGTGAAATGCTGAATCGTCTGATTCAAAAAGGTGGAAACAGGATATTAATTAGTGGTAGAAATGGGAACTCTCACAACTGCAGTCAGAATATAGAGATTTGTGCAGAAAACTTGGGGAAAATACCTCTGCTTCCCTTTCTGTATAAGAAAAATGCAGCTAAACTAAGGCAAATAATGAATTTTTAAAAAATTAAAGACCTTAAAGTGATGTTTTGCAACTTAATTGTATATACAAGCCTAAAATAGCTTCTAGAAGCTTCATGGTGGTTTTTTTTAATTGCAGGACTGCGATAAGACAGTGCCAAGGAGCACACCTGGAAGGTAGGAATTCCTGGGGGATTGCAGCACATGGGTATGCTCAGCCCAGTCAGCACTCCTGCCTGGGGCTGCTTCCCAACATTCAGCTTTGTCCTTTGCCTTGTAGGAAAAGAGGTGATTAGAATGGAATCAGTGATTAAAGAATAATAAATATAATATTAAATATCTCCTGCAAATGAGACTTTGGGAAGGGCTCTTTGTTTCCAGGCTGAGCTGTGTTCACGTCTGCTGAATTTTCTGAGAATGTTGATTAAAATATTATATTTTATTACTTCTAATGCAAGGATTTATGCCTGGGGTAATGCTGGCTTTCCCTCCTTTTTGCTGCAGCAATTCTGAGCCTTCCCAGCACAACAGTGAAGGAGCAGATAACTCCAGGGATGACTCGAGCAGCCACAGCGGCTCCGAGAGCAGCTCGGGCTCTGACTCGGAGAGCGAGAGCAGCTCCAGTGACAGCGAGGCCAACGAGCCCTCCCAGAGCGCATCCCCTGAGGTACCAGCAGCCTCTAAGCCCCAGCTCTGACAGCACCAAAGTTCAGTCAATCCTCACACTGTTAAAGAAAAGGCTGAGCAGCGTGGGTTCGCTGTCACGCTGCAGTTCCTGTGGTGGATGGGACCCTTCTCTAGCTAAGCCCACATTTGATGTTTGATTTGTGGTGGTTTTTACCACCAGTTGTTTGTTGGGGAGCAGAGTTAGATGTGGTATCAGAACCTTAAAAAGCCATGGCATCAAATATTTGTGTTATTTGGGCCTGTATTTCATTTGTTTGTCTCAGGTTTTGGGTGTACCTCATGCTTTGGTGTGCAGCATCATACACCTGCCACATGGGAAAGGTGGAAGAAATGGGAAATATTTTATCTAACTCTGTTTTTTTTACTTTGTTTTTAGCCAGAGCCACCACCCACAAACAAGTGGCAGCTGGATAACTGGTTGAACAAAGTGAATTCCCATAAAGTGTCACCAGCTTCTTCCGTGGACAGCAATATCCCTTCTTCCCAAGGCTACAAGAAAGAGGGACGGGATCAGGGTGCAGGGAGTGGGTACACTGAGCAAGGTGGATCCAAGGACTCCATTTCTTCTACACCAGGGAGGGATTCCAAACCCACCCAGAAGGGCTCAGAGAGCGGTCGTGGCAGGCAGAAATCACCTGCCCAGAGCGACAGCTCGACTCAGAGGAGGACTGTAGGGAAAAAACAGCCCAAGAAAGCAGAAAAGACATCTGTGGAAGAGCCCAGAGGAGGTCTTAAAATAGAAAGTGAAACCCCAGTAGACATGGCAACAAATATCCCTTCAAACAGGCACAAGGCAGCCACCAAAGGCTCCAGGAAACCCAATATAAAGAAGGAGCCCAAGTCTTCCCCTCGACCTACAACAGAGAAAAAGAAATACAAGGCTTCAAGCAAATCTGCCCAGAAATCCAGGGAATTCATCGAAACAGATACCTCATCCTCTGATTCAGATGAAAATGAGAGTCTGCCTCCCTCCTCACAAACACCCAAATACTCTGAGAGCAATAGGACTCCTGTTAAATCTTCCATGGAGGAGGATGACAGCTTTTTTCGGCAAAGAATGTTCTCTCCTATGGAAGAGAAAGAGCTTCTGTCCCCACTGAGTGATCCTGATGAAAGGTACCCACTCATTGTGAAGATTGACCTGAGCCTCTTATCCAGGATACCAGGGAAGCCTTACAAGGATGCAGATGCTGCCAAGGCGGAGAAGAAGAGCGCTCCGGAGAAACACGCGCGGGAATCCCAGAAACAGCCCTCGGACAAGAGCTCCACCAAAGGCAAAAGGAAACACAAACAGGTGAGGATTCAGGGCAGGCTCTCCTGTCCTCTCAGCCCCACAATCAGGTGAGGCCTCAGAGCTGTGCAGCAGTGGCTTTGCTGCCTCGTGTAGAGCTGGATGATGCCAGTGCTGTGACAGGAGAGTGCTGAGGTTTTCTTGCAGAAACACCTGGAGGAGTGTCAGCCCTGGAGCCAGAGCTCAGGGAGGTCACAGATCCTGTGAGCTCTGCATCCTCTCCTGCCTCCCTGGAACCAGCCCCTGCTGCTCTGCAGGCCAGCTCAGGCAGTGGGAAATCCATCTGGGGGAAAAAAGCCTAAAAATCAGTTTGCAGCTGAATCAGCTCCCTGAGCCATGGAATTCTCGTTGCCAGGATAAGGGATGGGGCAGGGGCATGGCAGCAGCAGCAAACATCTCAGGGGCATCTCTCCATGACAGTACTGAATCTTTTCCAAAAGCATTTCATCTTTCCAGTCAGAAGTGAATGGAATGGCTGGGGGCAGTAAAATAGGCAGGAGTCAGTGGGGAGATGAATAGAAGGAATCCTCTTGGAGGGGGAATGTGAGAAGTCAATGCTGGTGTAATTTTAAACTGCTTTTTGAAAGCTCAGCACAGGGACACTCTGTACAAAGGGCAAACCTGGGGCTGGCAGATGGGAGTCTGGTTTCCAGGAGTGCAGGGCTGTGAGGCCCTGGGGCAGGGATTCAAAAATCCCTGTCCTGCTCTGCATGTCACTGAACATTTCATTTGACCATCTCAAGGGGGTCTGACAGGAGTGGGAAACTCAGAATCTGCAACCCCAGGATTGTGGGAGATCATTGCCAGAGTCATTTGAGGAGATGGATCATCTCAGTGACTCCAAAGTGAATTTGATCACCTGCTGCAGTCAGTGTCAGGCAGGAGCCTGGCAGGGAACTGCAGATTTCTCCTGTACTGTCCCTGAGATTCCCCTTTCCTCTGCCTGAGGAAAAGAGCTGCTTTTGTAAAAAGGGAATAACTGCCCAGTGCAGTGAACAATTCTCTGTGCAGGTGTTAGTGTAGAACTCCTGGGAATGCACTCATGTTCCAGTGATCTGAATTCCCTGACTTCTCTCTCTTTGGCCAGTTTTGCCTTTAACCACACATTTGGAATTACCCATTTGGAATTACAGTATTAAAGATCTGTGCTCTCACATCCACACCACAGGGCTTTGGTGAGACCAGTTAAATTGAGGCTTTATCCCAGGAAACAGTGCTGGATTAATGTTAACTCAGATCTCTCTGGTGCTTCCTGAGGGGATGGAAACCTGTGTGAGGCAAGGACAGGACTTCCTTTGCCCACCCCTGCAGTTTTAAGTTCATGCTCCAAACCCAAGTGGCACCACTTGATTTTCTACATTTCCTGGGTTTCCTTGATCACAGTTCTCAGCTTGCAGCACCAGTAACAAAACCAAAACCTTTGGGGTTTCAACCTGGGGTTGTTACCAGATGATTTATTCTGAGAGGCCCCATTTCCCCTCTTATTCACTGTATTGATCCCTCCTGTGCCCTGAGGATTGAATTGATATAAATACCTTGTCTTGAGCATCTCTGAGCTGACTTTCATAGACTGATTTGATTTTTATCCTTTCCTGGCATTCATCAGACTCCTCTCTAGACCCCACAACATCAAATCTGTCTCCTGGTCCTGCCAAAGCCTTTGGCGCATTTTCCTGAGATTTCATGGTTGTAATTTACCTGTGCTGAGATGAACAACTTGGCTGTTGCTGCTTTTATCAGGTTGTAACTCAGCAGCCAGGCTGGGATTTTCATTTTGCTCCAATATCAGGGTCTGGGAAGGATTTGCTGAGGATGAGGTGCTGGATGGTTTTGGGGTCTGTATTTAACTGTGAAACACCTGCTGAGTGATGTGTGTGTGAAGTGCTGCCCCTCTCAGTGCTGTGTCAATGTGCATCTTTGCTGGATGTTTTTCTCATTTGCTTTGCTCAGAACGAGGATGAAAACAGAGCCAGTGAAAGCAAGAAAACGAAACTGGAAGAAAAAGCTCCCTCAGGACACAAGAATTCCAGCAGCAGGGAGTGAGTATCTGCTCTCCCCTGCACTGAGCTCAGGGTGCCCATGGACACAGGGGTGTTCCTCTTCCCCCTTTCTCCTCTCTCCCACCCCAGCTTTTCCTCAAATAATTGCTAAAACTTCATTTTTTCTTACCCTTCAAACAAATTTACTTCAGAGCTTCTACAAGCAATTGGTGGAAATGAATTTCCATCCCCAAAAGCACTGGCTAAGGACAATGGTGCTCCTTAACAAAGTGAGCTGACCCCTCCTGGGAAGGGAATATTTCCTTCCTGGTTTTCTCTGATACACAGCGGGGCTGGGTTTGGTCTAGAAATCAAAATCTGTGCTTTTAAATTAACCCCATCTCTGTGTAGTAAGTTTTAAACTGGAATAAACTTCTGAACTGTCTTTCTTTGGGAAGCTGATGGCATTGAGCTTTGGATCCACTGATTTAGCCTTGATTTGTTAGTTCAAGAAAAGTGTGAGTGATACCAAAGCAAATAATACAGCATGAGCAGATCAGAACCATTGTTTAAATATGTTATTTCTGGATTCCACATGCTTTTTGCAACACCTGTTTTGCCTTTATTTGATTGATTGATTTCTTGGTCAGTGTTAATCCACAGGAGAGATGAAGTTTTTTTTCCACTGCATTTTGAAACTTCTGCTTCAGTTCAAGCAACTGAAAACTGTTACAGTTGTGTCATGGAAAATATTCCTGTCCAATGAGTAATTGCCAAATTACAAAGATGTGAGAAGCTGCAGCAGTCTGGATGCTACAACTTCAGTTTTCCCCTTCTGAATTAAACAGTGTCTTACTGTTTGTGAGGGAGCAGCTGTAGAATGGATGGATACATTTCTAGCTTGATTTTTTTGACCTGGTATTTGATTTTTTTTCTGTGGTTTGCTTGATCACCAGTGCCGTTCTCTGAAGGACATTTAATTAAACAGAGCTATGATTTTCTAGAAATAAAATGTGGAAATAATAATGGTGAGAAGGCAGGAATAGCCAGCAGCATCCCTCAGCAGCCAGTGGGGAGTGTCCTGTGCTGGGGAAGTTTCCCATTCCCTGCTTCCAGAGGTTTATCTGGAGCATCTTTCCCTGGAGCTGTTGGCTGTGCACAGACAGCCTGGCGCTGGCACTGGCTCCCACTGCTGAAATTGGGAGGGTTTGGGGTGGTTTTTGTACACAGTGGTGCAGGGGTGTGGTTTTATGGTTAGGACTTGTCTGGTTTTGCCTATGTTTTCAGGTCAGAACCAATAAAATGGTGAAAACAAGTTCAAGCTGGCTTTGGAGAAACCTACTCACTGAGAGGATTATTCTGCTTCTCTCCAAAGCTGGGTCTCACAGGAAAAATCTTGGAGGGGGTAAAAGGTGTTTAGTTTAAGGTTTAAAAATCAAACTTTTGTGTGTTGTGTTCTTGGAGTTGTTTTTGTTGGTTTTGGTTTTGTTTGTCAAGGCAAGAAACCCAAACCCTGAATTTGTTCCTCTTTTGCAGGTCTTCAAAGCCAAGTGCTGTTAAAGAGAAGGATTTGCTGCCCTCCCCTGCTGCCCCAGCCCTGCAGAAGGATTCCAAGCAGGAACATGGCTCCAGGAAGAGAACAGTCAGCCAGTCCTCATCCCTAAAATCCAGCAACCCAGGCAAGGAGGGCAGCAGTGGCAGCAAGAGCAGCTCCTCTTCCAAGCAGAAGAAGACAGAGGGGAAGGGCTCCAGCAGTGCCAAGGAAGCCAAGGTAAAGGCCTGTTTGTTTTAGTTTGATCTAAACAACCATTTCCAGTTTAAAACATCATTACTTGGAGATGTGCATTCCTGCCACAGAGCCCAAGTGCCTTGGAAGGCCAGAAATGAAAGGACAGCTTGGAGAGATGATGGAATGTGAATGCTCATCCTGCCAGGTTGCTGTGTTAGTAGAGGAGTGGGTTTGGCCATCCCCTGGTGGCTGTGCTGCCTGTTCAGTGTTGAAGTGGTTCATGAGAACATCCCTGGAAAGCACTCTGGGAATGGAGCTCCTGTCTCCTCAGAGCACACCCAGCACTTGTCCTGATTTCAGGGGACAGCAGGAGCTCAGTCCCTGCTCACTGCTGGCATGAGGAGCTCTGGCTCTCATTTTATGACATTGTAGAAAGATTATTGCAACTGCAGCTCAGCAATTCACAGAGCTCTCCATGGCTGGAGGAGAGAAAGCGTGGTTATGGAGATGGTGCAGGAAATGGTTTGTGAGAGATTTAGTTGGCAAGATGGATGTGATGGAATTTAAAAACATAAATGACCCCAAGCCAGCTCTTCATTTGTGATATGCTTGTTGTTTTATACTTCAGGTGTGCTTACTCACGTCTTTCTCTGAGGAGTAACTGTTCCTGTGTGGGTTTTTCAAGGCGAAGGCATTCACAATGTTGTTGATAGAAATCCTCAAAATCCTCCTCATCTCTGCTAGAGCAGAAAATCAGGATTTAGAAACACTAACAGGGGAGATGGAGGGAGGGATTTCCTGCCCCTGGGTGTATCTGGAACTTTTCTTGTAATCATGGCCTGGCTTTCCCTTCCAGGAAAAGATCCTGAACAATTCCTCCAGCTGCCCTCCTGCCTCTGCTCAGGCCACGGAAAGCGCGAAGTCGAGGAGAGCAAAGCTCGTTTTTGATGATAGGTAAGGACAGGAAATTCCCTTTCCCTCTGGGGACTCTGGATCTGGAGCACAGGCAGCTCCCCATGGAGGAGAGCTGGAGTTTTGTTCCACAAAAGATGGTACACACAAGCCCTGTGTCACAGAAGGTACCTTGAAAAGAAAATCAAACAAAATTTAAAATTGAACAAATATTTCACCATCTTGTGCAGGCTTGAGGTTTCAGTTGGGCCAATTCAGGTGTCACCTTGCTCTGAAAACACCTTAAATTCACTTTACAGATGAAATCACTAAATGTAAAATAACTTTCTGTTTTAGAACTTGGTTGAAATACTGTTGGAATTAGTAGAGAATTAACTTGAAACTACTTTTAACAATTTTATCATAGTAGTTAACAGATTCCTTTAAGCAATTTTAGCATGGTGTAGCTTGAGTTAGAACAGAAGCAGCCCTGCAGTGTGGCAATATTAAACTCCAGTTACAAAAGGCTGTAAATGGGTGGCTCCAGTCCCTAAATCCTTGTCCTCTCTTGCAGGACTTACTCAGCTGATCATTATTTGCAGGAAGCAAAGAAGCTGAAACACAATGCAGATGCTTTGGTGAGTGGATCTCCAGTGTGGCCCTGATCCTGGGCTGGCTTTGCTCCTTTGCCCTGCCCTGCTGTGCTGGGATTTGCTGGCAGTGCTTGCTGAGCTGTTCTCCCTCCCTGCAGTCGGACAGGTTCGAGAAGGCCATCTACTACCTGGATGCTGTCGTGTCCTTCATTGAGTGTGGGAATGCATTGGAGAAAAATGCTCAGGAATCCAAGTCCCCGTTCCCTATGTATTCAGAAACTGTGGAATTAATCAAGTAAGCTTTGCAGAGCTGCTGCAGGGGCAGCTGGGTCGGGAGAGCTCTGGAAATCAGAGCTTTGAGAGATTTTAGCCCAGATTTTGAGATCTGTTGTCATTCCCAGTAACACTGGGGCAGTGACCAGTTGGTTCCAGTTGCTGGGGTTTAAATGATTTCCAGGAAGGGTGAGGTGGTTTCTGATGAAACTTCAAGTCCCTCCACAATGAGTGACCCACAAGGAGCAGAATTATTCTGGTTACTGCTGGGTCAGTGCTCTATTTGGGGCTGATAGATGTTCCTAGAACAGAGGAACCAGCTGAAACTGGAAATTCATGAGAACTTGGGTGTTGTTGGAATGATAAATGGAAGCAGTTTTTGTTCTGGGGCTGATTTGCTGCTCTCTTTGCAGATACACTATGAAACTGAAGAATTACTTGGCCCCAGATGCCACGGCTGCAGACAAAAGGCTGGCAGTGCTTTGGTGAGTGTGCTGGGGCTTCCTGCAGTGCCCTCCTGCATTCCACATCTGTAATCTGCACAAAATGCTGCTTTACACCCAGCTCTGGGGTGTTCCTGAACAAAAACCAGGAGATTTCCACTTACTGAGCTGTGTACATGGGGATGTTTCCAGCGAGGGCCAAGGCTTTGAAACATTGAAGAGACAGCAGAAAGTGCCTCCTGAGCACTGAGCCAGGGATAAATCCTACTTGGGCTGGCAGTGGGGACTTGGGCTGGCTGTGGGGACTGGCAGGAGCCCTGAGGCTGAAGGAGTTGCTGCACAAGGTGTAGAGGAGCAGAACCCTTTGGTTCAGGGAGAGCAAAGGGAATGTTGTCCCCTGGTAGGGGCTCAGGGTGTCCTGGCACAGGTGAGCAATAAATGAACTCCTGGTCTAGGAAGTCACTCAAAACCAGCAAACCCAATCTCCCAAACCCATCACTGGGAATTCCAGTTCCAGCTTGAGGCACACAGAGCTTTTTCTAGTTCCCTGCAGAATTTCAAGGTGGTTGTGGATTTTCTGGTTGAGTTGCAATTGAGAGAGAGAGCATCAAGACCACAGCTATTAGATTTTTGGAATTCACTGAGTTGAGATAAACCTGACTTTATTGTAACTGATTGAATTGTCCTGTCTTTGGGCAGCCTTCGGTGCCAAGCTCTGCTCTACCTGAGGCTTTTCAAACTGAAAAAGGAAAGTGCATTGAAATACTCAAAAACTCTGACTGAACATCTGAAGGTAATTGCATCTGTATTTTCTTAGAACATTAAAACCTAATGGTATGGAAGCTCTGCATCACCCAAAGTTCTCAAATCCAGTTTCAGACTGCTGCATGTGAGCACCTGTTGAGAACTGGACTTGAAGTGTGTTAAATTTGGGCAGAGCTTTAATAACCAAAACGCTGCTGGTCCTGGCATGACAGCTCTGTTAATTTGATCTCCTCTAATAAATGTAGTAGGCTTCAAGGAGAAGGTTGTTTGCAGTGAGATGTTGGCTGGGTTTAGGTAAATTGCCCATTAATTTATCTGAATTTCAGTGCAGTTGATGCTGAAGCTTCCAGCTTTCAATGCTGAGAGGAAACAGTTTCATCACATACCCAATGTCTCAGATTTGGGATATCTTTAATTGTTCAATGCCACTGATTACAGATTCTTTCTATTAAAGGGCTGAAAAAACAATAATGTTCCCATGAGGGGCAATGGACTACTCTAACACTTGTTTGTTTTGCTAAAATAACTCCTTAATTTGTGTCTTTGTGTCAGTAAAAAATGATACTTCCTTAATTTCAGTTTACTGTGATATTATTGAGAACATTACTTGAAAGTACAAGAAAAAAAGACTTGGTTAAAAAGAACCAGTTAAACAAGCAGATAAAATGTAACTGGTGAAAGAATAATCACAAATCAGGTGAAATGTCTTTTTCCCCCACACAGAACTGCTACAATAATTCTCAAGCACCGTCACCTGGTATGGGAAGGTGAGTGGTAAAAGCTGTTATCTCTGTTTCTCAATTTATAGGACATTTTCTCCATGTGCTATGTGCCAGGGGGGCTCAGGGAGCAGCTTTTGGGGTGATTATTTGAAGGGTATGGACTTGGATCCATTTTTTGTGTGATTACCATGGTGGAGGAAGGTGCTGCAGATTTGCAGGATCTGGCTGAAAAAGGGGCAGTGCCACTAACCCACAAGTCATTTATCCCAGGGAGTTTTGGTGTTTGATTGAATGCATTTCCCCCAAACAAGAACTTTATTAGTGCTGCAAGGCCAGAGGTTGCAAGCACTTGCAGGATTCTCTGTTCCATACTTTAGCAATCATTTCTGCTCTTTTCAACCCAACAATGGAGCTTTGATAAATTTTTCAATGAGTTTAAGGGGTTCATTTCAAATTTCCATTGTGTTATCTGCAGTGATGTTATACAATGCAATATTCTGGCACTGGAGTTACCAGGTAGCTGTAATTTTTTTGTTTTTACTCTTTGAATGTATTTAGGATTTTATTAATGCTGAGATGCTCAGGTTTGGTTATTAGACTTTGTAAGATAGAAGTAATTATTGGAGGGTCCTGAACAGTTCCCAGCTCGAGATTTTCATTGTCTGTAGGGCAAATCCTGATTTTTGGTGTGTGAAGTGGAAGTGTTTCCCATCCCACGCCCAGGCGTGGGCAGATCTTAGGGCACATCTCAGAGCATGATGTGTGTGAAGCTGGTGCATTTCTGCCTTTCTGACTCCACCTTCCCCTCTGTGTGAGCAGCAAACCTGTTGGGATGCCATCTCCAGTGTCTCCCAAGCTGTCTCCAGGGAATTCAGGAAATTACTCTTCCGGGGCAGCCAACCCTTCAGGGAGCGGGTCCTCGGTGACGATCCCGCAGCGCATCCACCAGATGGCTGCCAGCTACGTCCAGGTCACCTCCAACTTCCTCTATGCCACTGAAATCTGGGAACAAGCTGAACAGCTCTCCAGAGAGCAGAAAGGTGAGGGCTGCCTCAGGGGCACTCAGACCTCCTGAGGGGGCTGCAACGCTCCCAGGCTTTGATTTTGGTGATGGGTGTTGAATTCTGCAAAATCAGGGGGGAGTGACACACTTGGGTTTGCAGGGATACCCCAGGCTGGGTGTTGTGGTTGTCAAGGTGGTGTTGGAGTTATGACATAAAAATCTTTGTTTCCTGTAAAATGTTGAGTGTACGAAGAGGAACTTGGTGCAGTTCCCTTTCTGAAATTCTTTAGTGACTACTTCTTAAGGAAGTAGTTTAGTTACTTCATTCTGGCAGTTTAGTTATTTCCAACCAGAGAAATACAAGTTTTAGAGGAAAACCAAGAAGTCTGGCCATGGTTTAGTTGTTTCCAAGCAGTTTTGTGCAGAAGAGTGAAGAGATGGATGAGGAGAGACCTTTCTCCTTGAGTCCCCCATTCCCCCTCCTCTCCTCCTTCCCTTTCTCCCCATCCCAGCCACGACGCTGGGAGCTGGATGTGCTTGCCAGACGTGCTCCTTTAACCTGTGTTTGTGCTGTTTTAGAGTTCTTTGCTGAACTGGACAAGGTGATGGGGCCCCTGGTGTTTAACACGAGCATCATGACGGAGCTGGTGCGTTACACCCGCCAGGGCCTGCACTGGCTGCGCCTGGACGCCAAGTGAGGAGCCCAGCCCAGCCCAGCGCGCTCTCCAGCTGCCTCTGATTCCTCTCCACAACACTGTGTCATGTCAATAAGGAAGACTGCCATAACACATTGCTTAGTTGACACTAAGAGCAAGGAATGCTTTCCCACGTCTCCCATCCTCCCATTTGTGTTTTGTGTTTAACCCCTCACCCCTCCAAATCAGCTGGTTCATGGACTTCTCCAGTATTCTCGGGTTAAGTTATTTAAATATTTGAAAATTTGCTACAGAAAAGTTGTAGTTTTGCTGATCTGTCATGGATAGATCATTGGAATTCCAGTCACAATACACAAATAGTCAGTCTAAATCCTATTTATTTTAATTTTTTTAAATTTTAATTTTGAAAAGCCCCTTTTGGGGCTGGTTTTAGCTATTTCTTCTTCCCTAAATTTCCCCTTTTGAGTACTTAGAAATTAAACCTAGACACTTTATTTAAGTACTTTGTGAGCTTTGTTACTCTGTAATGTCTTGTGGTGGTAGAGCCTGTAAAAGGAACTAGGGTTGATAGGTTCTAACGAGTAGGGACACCATACTTCTCATGCCTAATGCCTATGAGTCGACTAATAAATGACAACTACAGATTTATTATTGCAGAATTTGTACTAAATAGAAAAGTTCCAGATATTCTTCTACGTATTGAGATACTTCATTTAAATGAATTATAAAGAAATTTATATGGAAAAATATTTAGCTGGATCTGCCTTGGATTGTTTCCAAGGCAGCTTCAAGCCATGGATTAACACTATAACAATCACAAAACATTACAGTAATTTGCATTTGATGTAAGTCCAGGCAATGGTGTAGGAATGACCTTCAGTCCGATGGGTGCGATGCAAACAGGAAAGGCTTTGGAAAAGGACAATCTCCTGCTTTTTTGCATCTCTTCATTTCAATTCCCTTTTGTTTCTGTGCTTGTCACTTTTTGACAGTTATGAAATTGGGGAACTCGGTGGTTCCAAACCCAAGAGTAGCTCAATTCCTACCAGAACCATCATTTGCATCTTTTCCATTGACTGAGAACCCAGGAATCTTGAGCAGAACTCTAGGTCCATTTATTCCTCTTAGGGTCTGCTGGGTGATGGACACTACAGGCTGGCAGTGCAGCAGCCAGCGTGGGTGGGAGCAGAGCTGCTGCT
The DNA here is from genome assembly GCA_009812075.1 of Sialia sialis. Lineage (NCBI taxonomy): Eukaryota > Metazoa > Chordata > Aves > Passeriformes > Turdidae > Sialia > Sialia sialis. The sequence goes on along the minus strand of VRYO01001726.1, from coordinate 8,529,381 downwards.
GCAGGGAGCTCTGCTGTGTGCAGCATGGATGGCAAACTTGGCTTTACCCCTGACAAAGGTCCCGTTCATGTCACAGAACGCCCGCTCCCGAGGGGCTGCTGGTGCCACTGCAGCTGGCCCCTCTCTGAGTGCAAACCAAAGTACCTTTCCACGTGAGGTGCTTGTCTGAGTTAAAGGTTTCAAATGCTACTGCTTTCAGTATTGCTTAGTGCCCCCAACATGTCTGGTGTGCCTTATGCCTTACTTTTAGATGAAGATTTTATGAACTGTTTACAAGATGTTTTACAGCAGGACCAGGTATACTGTATGCAGTGGTCTTCTGCAGTACTTGGGTAAAATTCCATTTCCTTTTTCAAAGTCCCGGTGTCTGTCACACAAACTTGACTCATCGTGGTGGTCTCCTTCCCCAGAGTCCAACTCTGAATCCTTTGGAGTGAGATTGTGGAATGCTGCTTTGTTTTTCTCTCCCATTGAACCCTTTATTCTGTACCAGATATGAACGTGCATGTTCAGGAAAATTATTGCACTAAATTTTTTGTGTAGGTGTAGTTAAGTGCCAAAATCACGGCAACCTCGAGAGAAGGAATAGAATTCTACGCTCCTTAGTACTGCAGTATGTCCTATGGGCTTTAAGAGTTTAGAAGTTTTGCAAATTAGTAACCTACTACAAGGTAGCTGCATCTTCATAGAGCTTCCTTTGCGTCCCAGCGTGTTTTGTACTTCCAGAAAAGCTTTGCTACGTCCGGATTGATAACGAGGAACAGACCTGGGGCTCTCCCCGACTGCGCTCTCCAGGTCTGTCGGAGCATCCTTTTTATGGAATCACTGTGCAAGGTCACCTCTCTGTTAGTCTGTGCTGTTGGAGACAGAACTCTGTACCCTCAACTCCCCGCCGTGGGCATGGGACACTGTCAGCTGTGTTTCCTTCCCTCCTCTGAAGTGCCTCGCACACCTCTGACGCTGAGAAATCCCTTGGTAGAAGTTGCATTCGTGGCTGGGTTTGTGTGTAGTGCTGCACTGGCCAGCGTGGCTGTTCTTGGCTTGCTCCTTTGTGCACAGTCACCATTGCTGGCAGCAGGAATGGTGGCATCTCGGGGAATTTTTTTTCCTTTACTAGAGTCCCACAAATCCCTTTTGGTGTCACGCCAAAACGCATCGCTTATCCCTAGAGCAGTGGAGCTTAGAAATTGGCTTCAAACAACCAGAAGGCTTTTGTTTTTGCATCGTGGAGCTGAGCTGGTTGGAAGTGTCCCAGCTGAAGGGTGAGCTCCATGGTGGCAGATCCTCTGGAGTGCTGTCCCAGGTGTTGTGTCCGTGCAGGGCTCGGGGATGGGTAGGAAACGCCTTGTGCAGCTGGGGCTGGTGCAAACAGATCAGTTCAAACCTCACAATTCCAAAAGCATATCTTGGTTTGGGATTGACCCTTGTTTCCAAGAGGGAAGTTCTGTACTTGAGCAGATTTTATAGCCAAAAATAAAAAAAAAATAAAATAAAAAAAGCAAATACATCCTAGGCTTCCATCCCTCTGCCAAAGCAGGGAGGGCTCTGTCCCTGTCCTTGGCAGCTCCCAGCACCACAGGGAGTGCAGGTCACAGCAGTGACTGAGGAGGGGCTCCCCAATCCTGGCTTCCCAAATGATTCCCTGCATGGGGAATGTGTATCAATACATATCAAGGCTGTAATTTTAATTCCCTTGCTGATCATGGCCCCAGTTGGTGAATCTTAAGAATGGCTCAATCAGACTAGGCTTGCTCAGCTATCTGTGCTGTTTGACTTTGCTCTCAGACTTGCAGGTTCCAGGTGATAAAGGTGCAAACCATTTGTAATTCCAAACAAATCTTCAGGACACCAGAGTAAACCAGCCCAAGAGTTTTGTTTTGATTTGAATCTCAGCCATAAAGCAGAGCAGACGGACGGCTCTCCTTGGCTTCGATGGCAGTATGCAATTTGTATTGTATGTGTCTTTTAATATATATGTATATATATATGACTCAGTCTGTCCAAAGTATATGTTATACTTGTTTTTAGATTATGGTGCAACTGACTATATTGATATATTATTTATTGAGTGCTGAGTCACCATCTTATTGGTGATAAATATTGCATATTATCCAGGAGTGCAATGTATATTCCTTTAGATTGCTGAGGCTTGATTGCTGTGGTAACAAAAAAAATGCCCTGAAATGTATTTATGAATGGCCCCAACACACAGAGAGTCAGAATTTATGGGAATGATGTAGCACTTGCCTGGGGCAAGTAAAATAAAGCCGTAGGCAGAGAATTATGGAGTTTGCCCAAAAGGCAAACTGCTGGAAAGTGAGAGAAACTACCTTTGCTGTATTTAATGTCATTTTCTGAACAGATCTTTGCTGTCACTGCAGTGTTTCCATTGAGGCAGATCCACAAGGGCCTGAGCAAGTCAAGTTTGAATTACCCATTGGGGAGTAAACAACTTCCAAATTCTTCCTTTCCCGACAAATCCTTGGGTCAGGGCTGAAACTTCTCCCTGCCACGTGTCAGTGTTCTGGAAAACCCTGTTCCAGTGAGCAGCCAGGTCAGTGCTGGGCATCCCAGGGGACAGAGAGGAGCCCCAGAGATGCTGAGTTCCAGGAGGGGTGTCCCTGGGGAGGGAAGGGCAGCGCTGCTCCCGGGCCAGGCTCAGCCCCTGGGTCTGCTCTGGCAGCAATTCCAGCTCCTGAGGGGCTGAGCCTGCCCAGGGAGCTGGGCTCCTGTGGGGCTGTGTCTTCCCTGCTTTTATTCCACCTGGGAGCTGAATTCCCTGTGGCTCTGTGCC
>VRYO01001726.1:8504688-8519124 GCA_009812075.1 Sialia sialis | reverse complement strand
CTGGACAGGGCTGGGAGCAGCTGGGACAGTGGAGGTGTCCCTGCCATGGCAGGGTGGCACTGGGTGGGCTTTGAGGTCTCTTCTGGGATAAATCTCCCTTTCTACATCTCTGCCAGCTCTCAGCCACAGCATCCAGCTTGTTGCTCCCCACTTGCTTAAGCTGCCTAGAAAATACCACTGACCCAAAAAGCAGTTAAGCACGGAATATTTTTGGCACAACTTGGGAGCATTGGCTGATTTTATTGCCACTTTTATTGCCTCCAGCCTCAGGCTGTGCTAGGAGGAAACACTGAGCTCAGTCTCGTGTGCTCTGAGCCCCAAAATACTCCAGCACTGAGCTATAAAAATTGCATAAGCCCAGCTTCCTGAAGTGAGAGCCTGAGCATCATTGTCTTCCTGACAGCCCAGCCCTGAGGAAAACTCACACAGGGAAACGTCATTCCTGGCCTGCAGATAAGATAAAGCCCCAGGACAGCTCCAGGAATAGCACAGCAGAACACCAACGTGTTGCTCTGCATGGGATGGCAGCTGGAGGCAGTCAGTGGAACACTGAAAAAATTAGGATAAAGGAACCAGCCACGTGTTCTGAGCTTCCAGCAGTGAAGGTGTTTCTATACTCAGAGACACGGGGTGAATTTGTCACATATTTAAGCAACTTTATTACCAGCAGCTGATTTTTTAATCATCTTCAGGCCTTAAATAGTCTTGCTTATCCCGCAGTTTTCAGAAGGTTCTAATGCAGATTCTTACCACTCACCAGATACCAGAATGTAGTTAATCACCCAATTAACATTTGTATAACTAGGTGATTAGAATGAGAGGATCAGAGAACAGCCCAGGTTGGAAGGGACCTTGGCAGATCAGCAGGTGCAGTTTTGTGGGAAGGGAGCCCAGAGGAGTTAGCTGGCACCCTGTCCAGTCACCTCCTGAAACCCCCAGGCTGTTCCAGGGACTGATTGTTCTCACTGGAAAATATTCCTTTGTTACACAGAAACCTCTCCTGGTGCAGCCTGTACCTGTTCACCTTCTGTCTGGGCTCCCATCAGGAGCGAGCCTCTGGCCAGGGGTCAGGGTCCACCCCAAATCCCAAGCCACCAGCCAGCCCAGCCAGCTGTAATCAATAGCAAACCAGCGAGTGTTTGTATTTCACAGATCTCAAGGCTGCAGGAAAAGCAGTAGCCAATGATGGGAAAAATAAAGGGGACAAGGAACAATTTCAAACCAGCGCTTGCTGCACTTTATACTGAGGAATATTTCAACAGGAATTAGGAAGGCTGGAAGTGCTCTAAGATAAAAACATCCGAGCACACGGAACTTCAGCCTGATTATCTGCCTGTACAGAGAGAACCAGACAAGGGATTTGATGCTCCTCACCTCAAACAGCTCAAAGACACGGATTTCACACAGAGTCATGGGGCAAAGTTACAGTTTATTATCCAAAGCTTATCTCCCTGTTAATCCCCTCTGGCCATGGGGACAAGCACAGCAGGTCCCCAGGGAGCTCCAGAGCCTCGTGGTCACTGCCTGTGGTCACTGCCCGTGCTGCTGGTCACTGCTCGTGCTCGTAGTCAGCCGGGTTCTTTCTCTTGAGCCGCTCGAACTCCTGCGACCCCCAGGAATAAATGAGGTAACCGATGGCCAAGGCTGCCAGGGACAGAGGACAGGCACGGTCAGGGGACAGCACATAGAGGGGACACTGCTAGGAAGGGACACTCTCCATTAAAGGGACAGTGCAATGAGGGGACACTGCTAGGAAGGGACACTCTCCATTAAAGGGACAGTGCAATGAGGGGACACTGCTGTAAGGGGATAATGCAGTGAGGGGACACTCCACAGTAACGGGACTTTCCCAGTAAGGGGACACTGCGGTAAGGTGGCATTCACAATCAAGTGGCACACGATGCAGCGAGGGGACACCTACAAAAGGACACTGCAGGGAGGGGACACTGGAATAAGGCGATTTCGTAACACGGGGACACTGGGAGAAGGGGGTTTCACAAAACAACATCCCACACCCCCCGCCCCAATGCTTCCGTCCCCAAACTTACACTACAAGGCACAAAGGGGACACAAAAAAGAGGGGATCCCCCCGGTACTCACGGGGCACCACCTTCAACACCTGCGAGGCGAAGCGGCGGCCCACATTGGGGATGCCTTGGGACACGATGTTGGGGAAGGCTTGCTGCTCGAAGGGAGACAGGCTGTAGGTGATGACATGGCGCACCCGCGCCAGGTTCCCGAAGTGCTTCCCCATGGTCACCGCGGTGTCCCCTCGGTCACCGCGCAATGGCCGCCGGCCGCTCCGGAACTGCCTCAGCGACGCCTTCCGGGGCACGGCGACCTGCGCTTTCCGCTGGTAATTAATGGTAAAAGCGATGAAATGTGCGTGTGGTAAATCACAGGTATACTGGAGTGTGTTTTAGCAGGCGATTTGTAATAAGCGATGTGCGCCATGAACGGGCCCTGCTCTGAGGGGAGGGGGGGGCACGCGAGGCGCCATGAGGGGAGGGGGGGCGGCGCCTCAGTGCGGAAAACGCGCCAAAAATAAATAATGGAGGAAAAAAAACAGTTTTATGTGGCGATTGTGGGGTTCCCATGAAAAATAAATAATGTTCTGAGGAAAAACCCCACTTTTGTGTGGCGATTGTGGGGTTCCTATGAAAATAAATAATGAAAAAAATCCCAATTTTGTGTGGCGATTGTGGGGTTCCAATGAACAGCAGGAGCATCTACAGCAGAAAATCGTGGATTTATGGAACAGTTTGCACTGGAAAAGGCTTTTAAAGGTTAAATATCCACCACACACCCTCTGGCAATGAGTATAGTGAGCAATATTGGAATTATTATTAGAATGTATGGGACATCGTCCACAAAACTGAAATTACTACTAGACTATATTAGATATCTTCAGTACTACTGGAATCATTAATAGAGTCCATTATAATTATTAGACTCTATTACACATAATCCATATTATTCAAATTATAGAATAGAACATCAACATCAAACTTATTCAAATTATCATTAGGATATATTAGAGATCTTCAATATTATTGTAATTATAATTAGAAGATATTAGAATATAATAATATATCAGCCTTGACATTAATGGATAAGTATTAGAATTAATATACTATAATCAATCCTCTTCCACTAATTGAAATTATTAGAAGATATTAGAATTGTTAGGCGTGTTCAACATTATTGGAATTATCATTAGAATAGATGAGTATAGTTAGGACATTATACATTTACACCATTATTTGAATTATAGTAGAATTATTAGACATTTTCAACTTTATTTGGATTACTATAATATACTCAACATATCCACCATTATTTAAACTAATATTACAATATATTAGATTTGCTTGGATGTGTTGAACATCTCCAGCATTGTTAGAATTATTATTAGAATATATTAGATAAGTCTAACATTACTGGAATTATTACAGTATATTTTACATATTTAATATATTACAATTTGAATTATTAGACTATATTAAAGATGATCCCCATTAATGGAATATTAGAATATATTAGGATTATTGGACTACATTAGACATTTCGCCATAATTAGAAGGATTTGTCTCAGGAAATAATTCCCTTTATTCTCTTCTCTGGCAGGTGAGCAGAGCCAAATTCCCAGAGTTTGAAGGGATGAGCAGCAGCGATGCAATCCAAACTCAGTGCTGGGACCAGGATGGCTTCATGTGACACCAATATTCTGCTTTGAGCTTTTGGTGCCCAGCTCTTTAATTTCAGCAGTCAGAGACTGAAACCCAGAGCAGGATCCTCACTTCTAGGGCAGGTTTGTGGCTGTTGCACCTCCAGGAGCTCTCCAGACTCCCCATCATGAGTGGGTGAAACATCACAGTGACACCACACAGCAGTCCCCAGGAGCAGCCCCTGCCAGGCTCAATTTCCAGCTCTGAAATTGCTCAGGATCTAAGGTAGGGGCTGGTTGAGTGGCTGGGTGCACAAAGTTACAGCATTTGTTTATTAATCCATTAGCAAGTCAATGTTAAAGCATGTTCTGAACAAGTTTTACAAGATAGTGCTGCTCCACAGCTTTTAATTAGCAAACACACAAACAAGCAAGAAAAACCCCCACTAAAGCTGAGAGGTTTTGTGTATGAGCCCCAAGTCTAGGAGGAGAAAATAAACCATAATAAATCAATTACAGTAAAAGCTTGGTGCGAAAGCGTCTGGAGTTGAGGCACTTGTTACCTACAGTTTCATTGTGAGGGGAAACAAAGCTGTGGCCTCACATTTCAGAATACTGAACAGCATTTACATGAACACATTTAAAGCTTTTAGAAGCCATTTTTGAGGATTAAACTTTTAAAACAATTCTTCCTACTTGAGAAGCCAGTTTTAGTGTGGCTCCAGTGGACAGTCCTCTGCCCCCACCCCACAGACAGCTGCTCCTTGTTTTGAATCAAAGGAAGCCTCTCCTGATGCCAATTGTTACCAAATAGTGCCTTGATTTAAGTGTTCACAAATTACTCACAGCTACCCTTAAATTTTTACCCTTCTTTTAGCTGAGAAAGCCCAAAGAGTGCAACAGAAGAAAAGTAAAAAACAACCTGGTAACTTGACAGAAATGTGAGGAAGGGTTTTGTCATCCTGCTAGGAAGAGCTGGAATGGGATAGGGAAAGAGAATGAAAAAAGAAATAATTCTAACATTAAAGATTTGCTTCTCTTCCTAGTTCATTGCTGGAGATGCCACACACAAGGTTTCTGTAGAGGCAGAGTAGCAGGCACTGCATGTGTGATAGCCATTTATTTCTTTTTTTAATCTGTAATAAAGCAGCTTAAAAATAGACATTTAGCAGTTGAAACCTTCCCCCCATTTTTAAATGCAAAACTCTCCCGATAAAAAGACACTATTTACACTTAATTACACATTCTAGAAAGGCTGAGTGAGTACAAAAATCAGTGCTCTGTGCCAAATCCCAGCTCCCGGATTTACACCACCGCTGGAGTGGAAACTAAAGCCCGCGTTGGGAGCGCGGGGTCCCCGCTAGCGGCAGGTGCACTGCGTGGCGATCATGTCCTCGTACTCCTTGTAGGCGATGGAGCCGTCGGGCTCCACGGTGAGCACGCTGAGCGGGCTGTAGGCGGCCGGCACGCACGAGGGCCGCGGCACGGCGGCATCCAGGCGCTCGTAGATGAGCGTCTGCACCATGGCGTGCACCGGCGAGCCGTAGCGCTGGCCCAGCGCGCGGGGACAGTCGCCCCGGCAGAACTGCGGGCTGTACCTGTGCGGGGCCAGGATCCAGCGGTCCCAGCGCAGCTGGCTGAAGCTCAGGCGGAAGTTGTGCAGCTTGCACTCGTGCTGGGGGAACGCCAAGTGCTTCAGGTACTCGCTCAGGTTGTGAGGTGAAGCGCCTGGTGTCGCTTTGGGGTTCTCGTTCCTTCTCTGGCGAGAGGCCCTTGGGCCTTGGGGGTTGCCTTGTCCTTTGCTGCTGCTCTTCCTGCTCCCCCGGTGATAAGCCTGCTCGCTGGTGTCATTGAGATACAGCAGAAGGGAAGGGGGAACTAGTGTCACGTTGACAGCCTTCTCCAGTTTGGTGCTCCCTTGTGGGTCACCCATCACACAAGTGAAGTTCAGAGCCATGTGGACGTTCCTCCTGTTCGCAGCAATCAGAGGCTGCAGGAAAGAAGTCACATCCATTTCCACCCATTTGCGTTTCCTAACGTCAAAGTGCAGGCTAAAAGCTAGAGAGTGGGAAATGCTGGGACAGACTTGGCTGGAAAAATCATGTTCCTTGAGGGATAAATGGCAAATGCAGGTAATGGAAGTGGAAATGGGAACAGATGTGTCAAAGGAATAGAGCAAGACAGACTTGAGTAAGTGCTCCAGAGCAGTAACACGATCCAAGTTGAAGAGTAAATCCACCGAGTGAACATCTCCTGGGAAAAGAAGCAGATTCCTGTGGTGTTAGCGTGTCTTATTTTTCCACCTAGACATACTGTTGTAGTAGATAAGTAAAAGTCATTCAGCAGCAGAAGAAAACAATTTAGATGTCCTCCCTTACATTTACTATGTGAAATTTCTACTTTGGTCAGGGACTTAGAAGTTAAAAATTAAGAAAATAAAACAAGCCAAAGAAAACCCCTGATTTTAACAACTATTAGGAATCATTTCTTTAAAAGAGCCAGCACAGGAGGAAGTCAGCTGTTCTCTTTCGTGCTGGTATGCAGTAACAGGAACTAAACACTCTAGATAATACAAACCATGAACTCCACCTCAAAGGGCTGCTCCTGTGCAGTGCAATGCTTGTGTTTATCTGTCTTTCTAGTGACAAATCTGAGCCAGGAGAACTCGGGTGAACTCAGGTCACCTTAGCAGGATTACAGCCAATGGCTTCTAGGTGGTGTTATGATCAGCTCACGTTTAAGAAAGCCATGGAAGCACCATAGGTTACAGGGTGCCCAGCCATCCCAGCTCTGAGCCTGATTTGCAAATAATTCTACTCTTCCCTTCAGGCTTTGATCATGATTCTTCCCTAGCAGGTGCACCAGGCAAGGAGAGCAGTCTCTGGCAGCTTGATAGAAGTTTTGTACCAGCGCTGTGGTTTTTTGAAAAAAACAACACCAAGATGGGCTGTAGAAGGAAGTGTGCTGCCCAATATACCTCAACACTTTTTACACATTTCTTATTTCACTCAGATCTGCTTGTGGCTTTTTCTGACTCACGAGGAGATGAGTCAGCCCTGAACATCAGCATACACTTGAGCGGTGTTCCCCAGCCTGTGAAGCCTGTGCCTGATGCCATTCAAGGAGAAGCAGGCTATGAAAAACTCCCACACTTTAGGAGAAGAGCCTCCAGGACTAAAATAGCAGCACTCTGCAGAAAGGAAGTATTTTTACCTCGTGCTGCCAGCACACAGAAACCCCGAGTAACCTCCCCAGCTCCATACCTTTCCCCAGGTGGCCGTGCTGGCAGTCCCCGCACGGGGTGAAGAGCCGCACCGTGTTGTAGAGGCGGCCTCGCCGCGCCCGGGGAATGCCGTCCCTGGTGGCAGACATCCTGTAGAGCCTCTTCATGTAGCGCAGCGCCCTGGAGTCCGGCTGCACATCACCCTGCCAGCCCCGGGAGCCGCGCTGCAGCGCCTTGAGCAGCGGGGGCAGCAGGGCAGGGGCTGCTGCTCTGCCTTGGGGCAGCTGCAGCTCCGCGCTGAGATGGCCGGCAGCATCCTCGGGAGCTGCCAAAAAACCGGGGGCATCCTCAGAGCCAGCAGAGAGCCAGGACAAGCAGCAGCACAAACACACACAGATCCTCCAAGTGCTCTCCATGCTCTTGAGGGCTGTAGGTGAGGAAAAACAACACCTCCCCTCAAATATTCAAGGAAAAACAAGAGTGCCTGAGCCCCATCCCTTATATAGGTTGCCGCTGTGGAATGTGAGGGAGGTGTTTTTGTGATTAGGAAGCAAAGAGAAAGATCTGCAGCTGGCCCCTGAAACCACAGATTCATCTCAGTTGGGCTAACTTGGCCCGGAAAGCTTTTTATAAAGAGATACAAATTCTGAATTAACCTTTTTCACATGGGAAATGACGGGCTGGGAGCGAGTGCCAGCCCGTAGAGGGAGCTGGGGAGGCGTTAGTGTTACCTGGTCTAATTAATCCTGCTTTATCTGCAGGAACATTTAAAGCTAAATATGACTGCTCTTAGCCTTTGGGCTCTTTCCATGTGAGAGTAATTTTTCACCAGCTCTGAGCTGAACAACACAGTAATTTTTCAGCAGCTCTGAGCTGAACAGCCCAGCCCCCAGCTGCTCACTGGATAAAAAGTTGTGGGTTTTGTTAAGGAAGAAAGTTTGAGGCTGCTTTGGGAGCATCTTACAGGTAGCTAATTTAGAGGTTGTAGCAGATGTTCTCCCTCTTGCCACTGTGCTGCAGTGGAAAGCTGAGTTTGCCAAGCTTGTTACTCTCCCTTTCAGCATCCCTGGTGTATTTTCCTGCCTGACAAGCTCTTGTTTACAAGCTGGAGTGCAAAGAAAGCCCTGAAAAATCGAAAACTGTGAAAAATTGAGAGCCTGCTGATGTTACCTGCCCTGTTTGCAGCCTGAGGTGATGTTTGAGGTAACCTGCTGTACACCAGTTGGGAGTTATTTGTTCAGGATTTTTTTTATTGCTCCTGAATAAAATAACAGTTCTGGTGCTTCTTGCAGGATCTCTACCATGGGGTTCAGTTGTGACTTTAGGGTAGGCGTAGGGAAATTGTTTCTTATTTTCTTGCTGTCTTTTTTATTTTACATTATTATTGGATAGGGTTAAGGTGCAGGTCTGGTGCTGCAGACCCTAGAGCAGGAGGGCTGGAGGTTTTTTGTAATTGGGAAATACAAGGCATTTCCAGAAACCCTTTCTTGTCTAACTATGTTACTTGGTATTAATTGTGGTGAGTCAAAAAGATTACTGAATTTCCTTTGAATTACAGAATTTTAGAAAGTACATGGAACAAAAAGCAGCAACCCCAAGCTTCCCAGCATCTGCTCAGTGCTGGCAGTGGCTCACTGGTGATTGGACTGGTTCCCACTTCCGTCTTCCCAAAATAAGCTAGATTTATTTTTATCTTAATGGGTCAGGGCTGCAGCTCCTAAGCAGAGCTAATGGTCTCAAGGGCATCCTTTAAGTTTAAACAGGGTTTTGACTCGTTTTTATGGGGGCTTTTGGAGAGGGACAATCACTCTCTGTAGGCTGCTTACAGATTTCCAAACTGCTTTTATGCAGGGCAATAAAAATTACTCAAACCACCATCCCACACTAAGACTGGAGGCCTGTTGGGTGGAAAAATGCTTCTTCCTTGCCATTAGTATCTCCCCAAAACCCCAAAGCACTGACACTCATCTTTGGTGAGGCACTCTGGTGTTGTTATTGCTGGGTTTGAGGCTGCCTCCAGCCTCGGGGTGAATTTCAGCTCTTCTGGCATTTGCTGAATCATTTTATTTGGTTACAAAGTCGTGGCTGCGGGGTCAGTACCTAACAATGAAACCACTGAGTGCTCAGAAGGTAAACAAGGGGAAATCCTTGCGGGCTGGGAACTGATGGTTACCCACATTTAGGCACTCATGTGCACAGCAACAGGAAAGGGTGAGTGAACCTTTAGCTGACTTTGTCCTGCAGGATTAAGGGTGGCACATATATTTATATAGAAATAAATGATTTATCATGTTAATGATAAGACTAAAAAGGCCTTAAAAAGGATTAGTATGAGTAGCCAGAACTACTAGTATACTACAATGCAGTAGTTTTGAAATAAATTTGAAGATTTCTATTAAAGCAGTTATATTGAGGTAATTATACTAAAGATAGCAAAAAGTGTTAATTAGAGAATGGTGTTACTCATCCAGGCCAACCTCTGTGGGCAAATCTCTTTGGCTCGGCCCTGAGGAGTGGCCTTGAGAGGTGTCCCCACTCCAGGGAGGAGTCTCCACACTCTCCCAGAGGGGTGTGTTGGAAAATCCTCTGTTATCAGTGGGCCTGGGCTGTCAGTCACCAGTGTCTGTGCCAGCTCACCTTTGGGAAAGCTGTCAGTGCCATCACTTGTTTGTTCTTTTAGCAGGCCCTTTATAGTCTGGCACATTTTCACCTCACTTAATGGCCAGGCTGGTTTCAGCATTATTCACCCCAAAAGCAGTGTGAGCCCCTTCTCTCTTTTTGAGCAGGGCACTGTTTGAATTGTTCCAGTCCCACTGCAGGCAGAGCATCCTGAGCAGGGACTGCACCCCCAGCCCAGCCCACACCCGTCCCTGGGACCCTGGGGACACCACAGGAGGGGACAAGATGTGCTGCAGTGTCCCCTGCAGTGTGTCACTGACACACAAAGCACTGAGCACGAGTCTCAGGCCGCTCTGATTCTCTGTGCAGTTTGTTTATCTCACAAATTGTGCTGCCAAGTGTTCTCAGCAGAGCTGTCTAGGATCCCCGTGCAGCCTGGCCTGGCTGTGCAGCGCAGACACATTTTCCATCTGCCTGGCAGAGCTTCCAGCAGTTCCTCCCCACGCTCTGACTGAACTGGGTCAGGTTCTCACTGCCTTCCCCGTGCTGCACACCTGGGCACAAAATCACCCTGAGCTGAGAATTCCTGCTCCTGCCTGGAGGGCCTGGTAGGACTGCTGTGTGTCCATCCCATCCCAAAGCACAGTGCCATGGCTAGGAGCAGGAGCAGCAGAGGAGATTTTCCTTTTCCACACCATCAGAGTCTGTGGCTTCCCAGGCCCATCCAGCTGGCACCACAGCAGAGCCCATGGGAAGCCTACACCTGGTATTTATTTCACACGCAATGCCTCGAGCCTTTTGGCTCACACCCAGGCAGAGGGGCCCAGTGTGGGCTCTGGGTTCTTACAAACTGGATGGAAACAGGCAAAAAGTGAGAATTTCTGACCAATACCCAGAGCAGCCCTTGGAGCAGTGTCTGGGTCTGTCCCAGCTGTGCTCACCCCAGTGTCAGAGGTGAGCCAGCTTTTCCAGAGCAGCCCTTTTCCTTGAGCCAGCTTTTCTAGAGCAGCCCTTTTCCCTGGCCCAGGAAATGCAAAGCTGATGATTACAGAGCTTTGGAAGGGGTTGTTCTCCTGGAGGTTGTTCAGAGTCAGGGAGCTCTGTGGGACTGTCAGCACAGCACGCAAACAGCCCTGTGCTTCCTCAGCCAAATGTTCCCAGTGCTCCCAGGAGCATCTCAACTGGCCCCAGCTCACAAAGCCAACTGTGTACAGACTTCATTTTTATGTTAGATCTGTTCCCACCCAGTGCCAAAAGCAAGCACAGGGGAAAGCTTAAAAATAAACCACGGCAGCTCTGAGAAGGATGAATTTGGGCGGAGCAAGGAATGACAATTGCAGCATTCTCCCGATCAGCTGATGTGCACTGAGCAGAAAGGATTCTCTGCAGGGCAGGGTTTGGAGCCCTGCACAGACACACACCTGTCCCATAGCCTGGGTGAGATTCTGGAGGGGCCAGAGCAGGAACCCACAGCCCAAGATGAGCCCTGGCAGCTTCCCAGAGCATCTGCTCCAGCCTCAGCTGCTGCTCCTGCCTTACCTGAAGCAATTGTTGAGGGGTTGTAATTACTTTCCAATCTTAAAACAAAATCCCAACCCTCTCCCAAGACAGAAGGGCTCCTGCCCTGCCATCCCTATGACAAAGTTGTGTTTTGTAGTGCACATCAGCCTGAAGGTGCTGAGGTACAAATTTGCATTTGCAGAACTTCTGCTTCATGACGACTTTGTCCTTAAATTTCAGCCTGGAATGAGTTTCCACCCCTAGGAGAAGATTTTCTTCCCCTTAATGCTCCAGGATGAAGTGTCCAAGTTGTTCTGCAGTTAGATCAGTGTTACCCATTCCCTGCTTGTGTGGGCAAAAACCACAGCAGAGAGGGGCAGCATCAGTCAGAACTGATCCAGGCAGCCCCTGAGCCTTTCTCCAGGACTGAGAGGAAGAGGGAGAAAGGGAAAAGCTCCCCAAGCATCAAGAGCTTTCCAGCCACATGTGCATAAAAATCTCTTCCCGTGCCACGTGACCGAGGAAGAGGCACAGATCCATTACACAATAATAAAAATATGCCTTTGGCAACGTGGAGCCAAAGTGGAGCTGCTGCAGGAAACTCAAACTACGCGCAAGAAGGAGGAAAAGAGGAATAAAAAGGACCAAAGTCAATCCTGCACAGCCTTCCCAGGACCTGCTGAGGCCGGACAGGGCTGGGCATCTGCAGCACAACATCTGCCTGAAGCCCTGGGGGCTGCCAGCGCCTCTCAGGATCTCACTGGGGAGATCAGGCTGGTGAGTACATCAACTTTTCCTTTTTCTGCTCTCCTTCCTCTTAGCCTTCACTTTGAAAACTTCCCAAATAAGGTCCAAGTCACTGAGCACTCAGGTTTCCAAAGCCAGTACAGGAATCCATAAAGACAACAGCTGCCAGCTCAAGAAATAACACCATGAGGGAAACATTCCTGAGCCTTTGCTGGGAGCTCCCAGCTCCTTCAGCCTGTCCCTGCGCTGGGCAGCTGCGAGGAGGGGCTGGGGAAGCTTTGGCACAGGAATTCCCGGTGTTTCTGGGGAAGCTTTGGCACAGGAATTCCCGGTGCCTGAAGCCAAGGGAGCACTGCAGGTTCAGGACAGAAGGTGCATCCTCTGCTCTCCCTCCTTTGCCTTGCTTTGTGCAGCAGCAGGGATCAGATCAAGCCCCTGTTGGTGTAAATACTTCCCTGGTCCCTATCAGTTAAATCCAGCAATTTCAGGTGTTCTGTCACTGCTGTCACACCTGATTTTACCTAAATCAGCTTTGCACCCAAGGGCTCCTTTTGCTTCCACCCCAGGGATGCTGCAGGGCAACCTCCAGAGGTGAGAATTAGGCTTATGGGGATAATGAATATCTTGAAGATTAATTAAGACACCTTGGGGTACACCAGGAAACTGTGAGGCAGAAAGAGGGATATTTTGTTTGAGAATGCCTCAGACACTGAAAAGAAATAAAGATGAAAGTCCTGCTCCTTGTCCTGCTCCTGCCTCCCTCCAAGCAGCAATTCCCCCAGTTTCCCATTTCCACATGGCCCAGGGTGGCTTCACTGGCCAAAACATCACCATCCAACCACTGCATGTGCCACCAGACCCTGCATCTGGCAGCCCTCAGGGATTTTCCTCTGGGATTTCAGCCCAGCTGTCCTGGAAGCAGCAGAAAGCAGAGCTGATGCTGACTCTTCCAGGCAGCATCTTTTCTTACAGAAACACTTCTTTAATGCACAGCAGACATTGGTCATGGCCCAAAGGTCTGTAACCCTGGTGACAAAGCCATTGGTTAAAATGTCATTGGGAAATCAGCCCTGCTGCTGATCAGCCTCCTGTGCTGGGCTGGCTGCCCACACCACAGAGAGGGGAGATGCTGATCTGCTTCCAATTTGCTTTTTGGAGCTCATCAGACCTTCTACATCGAGGAGCAATTTTCCTTTTAAGGTGGAACACCATGAGGTTTGTTCTCCTTCAAAAAGATTTCTTGAAGAGGTTATTTTTAGATGCTCTGCTGGATGTGGTGCTGCTCTGCATCCCACACACATGGCTGGGATACGGGATGAAGCTTCTTGTGGAGCCATTAATTAGCATCAGCTACTCAGATCCTCCACATTACCCAAGCACTGCTCCCACAGACCTCCCAACCTCAGGGGATTTTGTTTGTCACTTTTCATCCCATCAGGTCAATGAGCTGGGGGTCTCAAGGTGACAGAAGTGATTACGGTGAGAAACTGTCAGAGGAGGAGCTGCCCTCCCACCCTCTGCTCCTTCTTGCACCTTTCTTCTCCACATGAGGCGTTCCCAGCTTTTCTCCAGGTCATACTGCACAATTCCACAGTGACATTTTTCCCTGCCACAGCTTGAGTCACATCTGCCTCCAGGTGCCTCTCCCTTCTCTGCCCTGTTAGAGGGTTCCTGGGGAGCAGGGTTGTGCCTTTCCGTGTGATCTCCCACTCCACAGGCTTTTGAACATTTTGTTTCCCTTTCCATGAAGTCAGAAGCCTTCATTCAGCTTTCCACATGAACACTGGGTGGTGTTTTCCATCTCTCAAGTCCAACCAACACCTTTCAGCAGCAGCAAATCAGAGCTGAAGAACCAAAGGGCTTAGCAGCCAAACCCAGCCCTGGGTCTGGTTTGCATTTCCCTCTCCTCTGCATGTTCTTAATTATAATATCACAGAACTGGGGGCTCCCACTGAGCATGAATAGGATCAGCTGGCTGGATTTGGAGCATCCAAAGATGCATTTCCACCCCTCAGGAGCTGCGAGCAGGATGAGAGCTGAGGCAATGAGGAATTTAGCCAGTGCTTTAAGCATCGTATTTCCAGTGCAGGAGTTGCACATGACTACTGGGGAGCTGCTAAAGTGGGGAAGGGGATGAGGCTCAGCTCAGACTGACAGGAAAAGGCACTTAGGCCTGGCCTAAAGCCTGCCCAGCCTCTCTTCACATGGTGGGATTTGTGCTTTGAAGAAACCAGTGACCCAGCCATGGGCAGGTCATGGGGATGTTCACACCAAACCTCTTCTCCTTCTTCCATCCCCTGGTCCCAAGCAGCTGCTTTCTGCACCTCTCTGCATTGCTCCTGGTGTTTTGGGGGAAAAGAGCAAAGCAAAATGAGGGATGGCTGTGGATACAGACTTGGAGAAGAGAAAGTTTGATAGAAATATTGGTGTGACCTAGAAAACTCAGTGAGCCAAGTCCTTGGAAAGCAAACAGCTGCCCCACCCTGCCAAGAGAGCCAAAGAATCTCCCATTTCCATTCAGCTCCCACAGCAGCCCGTGCCAGTGGTGCCACAGCTGCTCCCACATCCCATTAACCCATCCCATCCTATCCACCCATCCTGTCCCATTAACCCATCCCATCCCATTCCATCCCATCCCATTGATCCCATTGATCCCATTGATCCCATCCCATCCCATCCC
>VRYO01001726.1:8484632-8503688 GCA_009812075.1 Sialia sialis | reverse complement strand
CATGTCCTCCCCACAGGCTGTGCCATGATCTCCACCGTGCTGCTCCTCTGGACCGTGCCCTGCGTGGCAAACCACATTGTGGGC
Source organism: Sialia sialis (assembly GCA_009812075.1). Lineage (NCBI taxonomy): Eukaryota > Metazoa > Chordata > Aves > Passeriformes > Turdidae > Sialia > Sialia sialis. Next base: position 8,503,604 of record VRYO01001726.1, on the reverse strand, counting down.
GGGATGGTGCAGGAGGGTGCCCAGCTGGCCTGCAGCCTCCCCGGGCCCCCCGGACCCCCCGGGCCCCCCGGCGTGCCTGGCACTCCGGGCACTGTGGGCAGGATGGGCTTCCCGGGCAAGGATGGCAAGGACGGCCAGGACGGTGACAAGGGCGAGCACGGCGATGAAGGTAAGAGCGAGGAGCCCAGGTGACAGTGCAGGGGGGAAGCTGTGTCCCTTCACAGCACAGCTCGGGGAGCTCGCCAGCAATTCCCAAAGATCCCGCTTGTCCCAGGGGTCTGGACTCATCATGTCCTGTTAGCTCCCTGCAAGGTCTGCTGGATTCATTTTGGGTGAGGTTTGCCCTGCACTGATCAGGGCTCTCTAGAGGAGACAAGGAGCTGGACTCTGGTTCCTGCTCCCAGGAAAGACTGAGGAGAGGAAGGATGAGCACAGTAACGGGACAGGGAGTGGCCATGCTGACCTCCCCCAGAGCAAACCTGAACCTGAACCGTGCCGGGGTGACAGGAGCAGGAGCAGGAGCAGGAGCAGCCCGAGCACGGCAGTGATTTCCCTCTGCCACACTAGAGAGCACTCCAGCCTCACAAGCAGCGAGCCCAGCCTGCGCCCGCCTCCCTCCTCCCTGCCCAGGGAATCTGGAGAGCACATCGCCAGCCGCAGCTGCTTTTCGATCTGCTCTTGCTGCAGCAGCTCGAGAGACACGGCATCAATCCAAATCCTCTAGTTTTTGCTCATGTCAGACACCACCGAGCCAGAGTCACTGCCAGCCCAACTCCCTTCCCACTCAAGGCAGCCCCTGCCTCTCGTGTTTGCTTGTTCACCTCCCCGCTGGGCTGGGCTTTTTAGCACATCTAGATTCACTTTTACCTTGTTTTTAAACAGTTTCATGCTAAATGTGAAAAAAAGGAAAGAAAAAAAAAAAAAAAAAAAGACAAAGGTACTCAAAGTGAGGCTCTGAAAGCTTCTCAAACCTGCCCCACTCTGTAAAACCCAAAGGTTTAAAGCTTGTCTTTTAATTCCTCCTGTTTCTCAAGAAAAGCCAGATAATGGAATCAGCCTTTTGGTCCTTAGAAAGGACAGAGTTCCACTGGTACCACACCAGCTCCCTGCCTGCCCTGGCTGGTCAGTCTGGACAGTAGGATTTCACTGGGATTCTCACACCAGCAACAGCTTCCTCCTGAATGAAATCCCTGCTGCAGTGCCCTAACCCCCTTCCCTCTGCTGTATCAGCTCTTTCCCTCAAAAGCATAAGAAAAACTGATAAGATGGTTTTTCTTCCAGGTCCCCAGGGCAAAACAGGAAACCCTGGCAAGCCAGGTCCGAAGGGGAAAACAGGAGAGCTGGGCAAGGCAGGGCCCCGGGGGCCCAAGGGATTAAAGGGCAATCCAGGAAAAATGGGAGCCCCGGGGAAGAAAGGGCCCAAAGGGAGCCCGGGTGAGCCTGGGCTGCCAGGACCCTGCAGCTGCAGCGGCAGCAGAGCCAAATCTGCCTTTTCTGTGGCAGTGTCCAAGAGCTACCCCCGCGAGAGGCTGCCCATCAAGTTTGACAGGATCCTGATGAACGAGGGAGGCCACTACAACGCTTCCAGTGGGAAATTCATCTGCAGCATCCCAGGGATTTACTACTTCACCTACGACATCACCTTGGCCAACAAGCACCTGGCCATTGGGCTGGTGCACAATGGCCAGTACAGGATCAAGACTTTTGATGCCAACACCGGGAACCATGACGTGGCCTCTGGCTCCACCATCCTGGCGCTGAAGGAGGAGGATGAGGTGTGGCTGCAAATCTTTTACTCAGAGCAAAACGGGCTCTTCTATGATCCCTACTGGACAGACAGCTTGTTTACTGGATTCTTGATTTATCCCGATCAAGATTATCTCAATGAAGTGTAGGATGAGAAACTATGGGAGAAAATAAGAAATGGCCTCAGTCCAACAGTGTGGCCTTACATGGGAAGTGTCTGGGACTATCAGATGATTCCAGATCTGCCTATGGGATTATCAGTGGGTTCCACCCTGTGTGGGCTATCTGACTTTTCCTTGATGTCACCAAACCCACAGGGTGCCCTCCAGGCTTTCAGCAGCCTCAGGAATGTCTCCATCCCAAAGCCATCCATTATATATTCCATTATTCCAACATGCCACGGACATGTAACTCAAATTCTGGTGCAGAATGCTTTGCCTATTGCAATGTTATAATAAAGCATGGAAACCAACAGTAATTTCCTAAAGCTGAGCTGGGAAGTGCCATTGATGCTGGATTGTCACTGGGCCTCCTCCCCTACATCCAGCACAATCCTTGCTCATGGAATTAGGCTTTGCCAGCCAGTTCAGAGTCAGGAATTTGTCAGCTGGAGTTGGAAATGTCCCTCCCAGCCCCATCAAGGCAGTTCTAACAGCAAAGGCTCCTGGTCTGCACAAGAAGTGATTAAAATTCTTGTTTTTTTGCCCTGCTCTCAGGGCACAAAGTGGTGCTCTGAGCATCACTGGTGTCTCTCAGAGCAGAGTCAGAGTCACAGAAGGGTTTAAATCTCATCTTGCTCCACCCCTGTTATTTAGGAATGAGGTAAGCATTAACATGAGGATGTTTGTAATACTAAGAGAGAGACAAAGACAGAAGTTTATTTTATTTATTTTATTGTTGGTTTTCAGTGCACTAGAGCAGACTGCCCTTGCTGCCTTAGGCAATCTTTTTGCTGGTCCTTTTGTAGACAACACCAGAAGAAGTAGAAATCTGGAACAAAGAACAAAGCAAAACTTTGATTGAGCAGGGTAATCAGAGCTCCAGAGTCCCAGGGCAACAGCCCTGGGGATGGCTCAGAGCCCATCCTTCACTTAAGATGTTTTTTCAAACTTCAAATGTTGAGGATTTTCTTTGTTTTTTATGAACTGCCTGGATGTTTGAGCACTCACCTCTACCAGCTTCCCCCCAGAGATCTCTGCAGTGTGGCGGTAGTTGGGGAAATCAGCCACAAGTTTCCCATCTTCCATTTTGACAGTTGCCTGGAAGAGAGAAAGGGTTCACGTGGCTGGAGCTGCTGGGATTTCTGTCATCAGAGTCTGTAAACACCTGCACTCCTGATGCTGGAAGCTTGTGAGGCAGAGGTTGTGTGCGGCTTTAGTTCTTGAATGTTCACAGTTTAAACAGACCCTTGTTCATCTCCCAATTCCTGCAGCTTCCAGATGTGCACATCACTCATGAACACCTCTGGAAATGCTCCTGGCAGCAGCCCAGGAGTCAGTGATGATGAAATCAGAATCCCAGGATGGTCTGGCTTGGAAAGGGCCTTGAACCACTCATGTTCCACCCCCTGCCATGAAGTGACACCTTCATGAGTTTTGTTTTCCATCCCAAATCCAAATCCACCTGAGGCTGGACAGCTGAAGAGCTCCATGAATTTACCTTGAACTTCTTGCCTCCGAAGGTCTCCATGTCTGCCTCGCTGCCCACGGTGAAGCTGTTGGTGGTGCTGCGGCCTCCAGGGAAGTGCTGTGTCCAGGTGAAGTCGTTCCCATTCTGCACCACCTCAGTCACAATCTTGCAGTTCCTTCCCAGTTCAATCTTGTCACTGGGGAGACCTTAAACAGTAAAAACACAGAGTTGATCAAATCTAAGCTGAATTTGAACTGAAGGATGGTACTGGTGTGGTTGTTCTCAGAACATAATTTCCTTTTATTAACTTTTTTACAGCATCAAAGCTCTGAGTTGAAATTACTGATGTAAAGAAATATATTGGTACATTAATACATTTGCTAAAATAAATCTTGCATTCTGCTTCCTAAAAAACAATACACAGGAAAAAAGTACAAAGGACATAAAATATTCCCTTCTCCTTAACCTACACATGCAATGCTTGGAATTTCATGTGTGGGACCTTGGGCCTTTGCTATTTAGCTGCACACACCTGCTTTTATATTTGCTCTTCCTCTTTAACTAGATGCACATGGACTCATGGAATCTTTGGACAGTTTGGGTTGGACGGAACCTTAAAGGTCATCCAACCCCTGCCATGGGCAGGGACACTTTCCTCTATCCCAGGTGGCTCCAAGCCCATCCAGCCTGGCCTTGGGCACTGCCAGGGATCCAGGGGCAGCCTCAGCTGTGCCAGGGCCCCATCACCCTCACAGGGAAGGATTTCTCCCTAAAATCCCATCTAAACCTGCACCCTGCAAGTGTGAATCCATTCCCCCCTGTGCTGTCACTCCATCCCTGTGAAGTCTCTCTCCATCTTTCCTGTGGCCTCTTCAGGCACATTTGTGTCATCCAGGCTGAACAATCCCAGCCCTCCCAGCCTTTCCTCAGGATTTTTATCCAATCCATGCCCTGTGCCTGACCCCAGCCAGACTCACCAATCTTCTGCACAAAGGCATCGTAGTTCTCATCGGCCTCGAACTCGTATTTGCCTGTGAATGCCATTGTTCCCTTGGGATGAGCTGGGGAAGAGGAGCAGCAGCTGGATCAGAGCAGAATGGATCAGCTGGCCTGAGCCCTGGCTTTATAAAGCTGCCCAAGCTCTCAGCCCACCTGGCCCACACCCCTTGGAAGCAGAATTTATGGTCCCGTGAGTCAGAGCGATGCCATCGACCGTGTGAGGATCAAGGTTATCAGGCAATTGTGCATCCTTGCCAATAACCTGGAGATCAGCAGGATTCAAGGCCACAGGCTCCCTTTTCCTTTAGTGCAGATTTCAACAAAATGATGTAGTTTTACTTGTAAGATTTCACTGGTTTTGCACTCAGGATGGAATAAAAGTAAAATAAAAAATGGACCATGCACCGGTTCTCAGCTCTGCAGAGAAAGTCCTGGGGAAACTTGTGTCACCACCAGCGTTTCTTTTGGACTTTTGATTTAAAAGTGGCTGTAAAATGACTCTGACTATCCTGAAAACATATTTGACACTTAGTTTGTTAATTACAACTCCTTCAGCTTAATCTCAAGATTGCTGAACTGAAAGGAAGGAAATTTCCTTCCCCAGTGTAAAGAGCATCAGCACAGCGAGCAGGGCAGGCACAGCCATGGAAGCTCAATCACTGCTCTGTTCCAGAAGGATCTGCACAGCCTTGGCAAGGAGGTCCATGAACTCGAGCCATAAACTCTCCTGCTGACATAAAACTTGCAGGGACAATTCCACTGGCAGAGCAACACCACAGGACCTTGGGAGAGAGATCCAGCTGGATAAGGAAATCCCAGTCCTGAGTGAATGGAAGGAGATAATCAGATTATATGAACAGTACTTGAGCTTTTATACTCCCTGTCCATAAAGATCAGATTAGATCGATAGATACAGAAATGCTGACAGCTCCAAATAGACATGGGTAGAATGTTCCATAACCCACGGTGTGATTCTGCTGGAGACAAGGAGCAGTTATGCAGGAAATCTCAGTGCTGCATTTGGAGGTACCAGGAGGATGTGAATTCCAAGTGTGTTGCATTTGGAGACAGTGAACAGGAATAAGTTGTCAGAGAAGTAGAACTCTTGTGGAAGCTCATCCCCAAAGGAAAAGGTCATCCAAAGTGAGCAGTGAATTCCCTCTGCCTCCCGAGGCAGCTGCCTCTGATATGCAAAACAGCCGAGTCTTCAAATGCTGCTGGGAACTGAGGGAGCTTCTAGAAGCCAAATCAAAGCCTCGGAAATCTTTATTTGGAGAATTTGCTTGCACAAAATAATAACACAACGCTTTTGCATTCCTTTTGTCTGCCGAGTCCCTTCGCCCTTGGGTGGCTCCCAGGTTTATGAACCTTTCAGAAAGCCAGGGAGCATCACTGGGAGACAAAACGAGGACAAGGGAGGTAATTCCAGGCAGTGCTGGGCTTTGAAGTGCTTTTAGAGCTGGATTGAAACGGAGCTGGGAGTGAGGATTCCAGATATCAGTGGAACTCTCCAGTGAGCACAGAGCTGCAGTTAATGACTCGGAATGGAACTTGCTGGGGAAACCTGTGGAGCCCTGCACCAGCCTGGCTGTCCTCCTCAGGAAATGCTGATGATTATTAATTCCTCTGCTACTCAGAGCAATCATTGCTGATGAAGTCGGGATGAGCTCATTTGGTGTTAATGTGCTGGCTGATTCCAGGGGAGCCCGGTAAGCTTGGCCTTGTTAAGCGCCCGTTTAGTCTGGTCCGAGGTGCTGCGGCTCCCCAGCCCTGGAGAGCAGAGAATTCATCACCAGGATGATGTCAGAGCTCAGGGATTGCACAGGAATGCACCTGCCAGGCTCCAAAGTGACAGCACAGAGCTGTGGATCTGCCCAACAAAACCAGGAAAACTAGGAGCTCACCTGCACACACAAACACCTGCAGGGGAGCAAAATCCTCCAAAGATCCCCAACTTTTGGGGACTCCCTAAAGAAAATTCAGTTATTTAGTGTGACAACACTCCATCTGGATCTCCAGAAAAGAAATTTCCAGAAAAACAAGCCAACCAAAGGATTCATCCAGGCTGGCAGAGCCTCTGTGGGCAGGATTAGGATCTGGAGTTCCTGATCTGAGTGGAACCTCAGAGGTGCTGCTGGGGTCTGGGCTGGGAATTACAGAGGCAGAAAATTAAACCTGGAGAAATCTAAACTAAACCTGGTACCAAGACTTCTTGGGAATTTAATTCCCTCCTTTCTGCAGGATTCTTGCCTTTAATGAGTGTTCCTGTAGTGAATGTTATCAGTGGTGTTCAGTTAAATGGGATGGGGATGCACAGCTATTTGATTTTTAACAACTACAAGAGAAGACTTGAATTTTGTTAAGTCAGTTTGGATTTGTGTATCCTGAAAAGGCACAGGAAGGCTAATTTTGGCTGCTCTCAATTTGCCTCCCACAAAACTGCTCAGATTCCTTTGAAGTATCATCCTTGGATTAAGAGCCACTGTGGAATATTTTGAACTCCAATGGTTTTAGTCTAATATAGACAATATTTCAAAGGTTGCTAAAAAGGAAGATATAATTCAATTTGATCTGCAGAGTCTTCTGGTCAAAAAATCAGAGTTAAAGCTCCTCTCTCTATGGATTTCTTATATAGGAAGTTCTAATTAAGTTAATAACTGACAGCCCTAAAGACAGGAATCATTGCAACTCTTCTGGACTTTTCTGAGCAAACCCCAAAGCCACCCCCTTTATCTACACAGTTCATGGGCTGGGTTGTAAAGATTTTATTACTTGATAATATCTGTGTGATTGTCCTTGCTGCACATCAGATAACACAGCTCCAAATGGAACTTATCCTGCAGGGAATCTGGGATTTCCTCTCGTGGCTGCAGAGAGCTCCTGCTGCTCCAGAGCGTTCCCCCAGCTCTGCTTCCCACAGCTCTGGCCAAGGGAACCTTCAATTAAACACTTCTCTTTCTCTGAGGGCACATCTGGTCTGCAGCTGGCCTTTTGCTGTTCCCAAGTCCCCTGCTCTGTGTCACCCTCTGAAGCCTCCCCTGCTCACCTGGGACAAGGCTAAGGTGCAGCAGCACCTGCCTGGAGCTGGGACAAACCAGAGAGTGATTTCATCTGAAATCACCTCAAAGGTAAGCAGGAGAAACCAACATTTGAGTGCATTTTTCATATGCCAGTGCAGTGTTGAGTGCCCCACTGAAAATACAGATCCAAGCCAGTGTGCAGGGACAGGCTGAGAGGCACAGGAGGAGTTCTTTCCTTGAAATACAAGAAAAGCCAGTTTTCTGTGCACAGAAAGCCTCTTCTGGGCCTCAGCTCTGCTTTGATGTGTGTGATTCACAGCAACATCTCGCTGCATACTTTCAGCTCTTTGAAATTGTTTATATTGCCTTGGACACATTTACCAGGAGAAGAAAATACACTTGTGTGGCAGAGCAAATACACACATTTCACGTGCCATTCCTCCCCACCTCCCCTCCAAGCACATCTCTGCATCTCCCTGTTCCACAAACTGCTTTTATTACATCTGCTCTCCCTCTTCTGCAGTTTGATTTATTCCTGAGCTGCTCAGCACTAAGTTGGCTCTTATTAATCAAACAACATTGATGGGAAAGTGGTAAAATGAGACTGGGCTGGTAACAGCTGTGATTTTCTCAAACCCTGGAGTAAGTCACATTTCTCTTAAAGATTCCTTCCAGAATCAGAAGAAAAATCTGGAAAACACTTCAAAATCTGAACTTCTACTCCAGAGTGCCAAACAACAGCTGCTTCCCTCCTAAACAATGGGAAAGCATCAGGGTTCAAAAAGCCCCTAAAGGGTGGCAGATGGGCTCAGCTGGTCAGAGCAGGGTGCTGACAACACCAGCTTTGGGGGTCAGTCCCTCTATGGGCCCAAGTGTTGGACTTGATGATCCTTCCAACTCAGAACATTCTGTGATCTGGAAATTTCTTTATTTTTGAAAATTTGATTTTTAACCTAAACTTTTCTTTTCCAGTCACGTGCACAGGTCACTTAAAGGTTGCTTAAAACCTCAGAGACTGGGTAGGAGCCAACTTCCCAAAATTCAGCTTCAAAATACTCTTGCAAAATCTGCTTTTGAGAAGAATTTGCAGTGCAGGAGCAGTGCAGGATCCTGCTGCCCCTGTGGCTCCCCTGCTGGCTCAGGAGCAGCAGGATTTGTCTGGCAGCCAGGTGAGCTCACCTGTGCTGGGCCACAGCACCATCCAGTGTCAGCTCCCAGCTGCTGAGCCCTCTCCTGGCAATTGCAGGGGAAAAGCTGCAGGAGAGGTAAAGAAACCAAAATACCTCAGCTCTCCCTGCATCACAACTGGGTTTTTTACATTTACAAAATTCAGGATCACAGGATCAGAGGATCACAGACTGATTTGTTTTGGAAGGACCCTGAAGAGCCTCCATTTCCAACCCCCTGATGAAAGTTTGGGGGCACAATATGGATTTTGAAGCCAAAGGGGAATCTGTTGGGTCTCAATCTGCATTTTACAGAGCTTTCTACCTGTGATCTGCACTCAGGGCCTGTTTGTCCCCTGGTTTGGAGGGGATTTTTATCTGCACTGCTGCCACCCAGCACTGTTTGCAGTCCAGGCCTCACTAAGACTCTTTGGCCAGGGCATTTGAGTCTCCTGAGCCTCACCTTGACTGCCTCCCCTCCTCTCCCAAATAAAACCTTGCAGGTTTTTGGTACTCCTGCTGCTCTCTGCAGGCACAGGGCTGAGCCAGGGCCAAACCCAGGATCTGTTTTCTCTCCCTCCCTCAAAGCTGGAAAGCAGCTCACGGAAAGTGTTTGAGCTTTGTGTCCCTGCAGGAGGGAGGAATTCCCCCAGGGCAGCAGGGAATTAATTCCTGCAGGGAGCACGGCCATGGAGTGATGCACACAGGGCTGGCAGCAGCAGGAGAGGCTTCTCCAGCCCTGAGGATTGTCCAGGAGTGTGAAAAAGCAGGAGCACACAGGGCTGGGAGCTGCAGGAGAGGTTTCCCATCCCTCCTCTGGTCCTGAGCAAGGGGGACCCAGCCAGGATTATTCCCTGGGCTCAGCACAGCTCAGAGCAGGCTCAGGCTCAGGCTCAGGCTCAGGCTCAGGCTCAGGAGGAAGCTCCAGGGCAGGAGCCAGCCCAGCTCTGGGAATGGGAATGGAATGGAAATTCCAGCAAAGCAAACACAGGGAATGCTGCAATCCTTCAGTGCTAATTCAGGGTCTTGTTTGACGGAAAAATCCTCCTGCTGCAACAATGGCTTTGTTCTGAGAGGTTTGGTTTTGTCTGGTCAGTGCCTGCTCTTTTAAGTCATTGTGACCTATATACAGAGAGGAGCCAAATAAAAAATTAAAGAGAAAGAGCTCTCTGTGACACCGCCTGGCTGAGCCAGCCCTGCAGTTCTGTGGCCTCTGGATTATTTTTTCACACAGGGCCAGATAGGAGTTTATACAAATCTTGTATGGTTGGGTTCTTTTCTTCATTATCACATGAATGTTTAAATATCCCTCTTCAAGGAAAAATGTAGAGTTTTCCCACTGAGGGTAAAGGGATGGACACACCCTTGTTATCCTGATAATACAAAGAAAAACCCAGCCTGGAGCTGTGCCTGTGAATAAAACCCAGGAGTGAGCACAGGGGGAGTTCTGGAGCTGACACCTCAGCTACCCTGAGCCCCAGGCCAGCACACAGCACAACAACTGGGTTAAAATCATTTTCTCCAGTTCACTTTGATGAGGTCTGGATGGCACCAGAAATTCCTCTGGAGATGTGGAACCCAAGCCCTGCTCTAAGTCACATTGAAATCAGGATTAGTGGGACCATGACTCCTGCTGGCTGCTCATTAAGCTGGGTGACATCAGTCTGGGATCAGCTCAGCTCCTAGGGGCTGCAAACTGATTTCATGGCCCCAAGGTCTGTTCCACAGGGAACAACCCAAGCTCTGAGCTGAACAGAGCTGTGCAATCCCTGCCACAGCTGGCACCACCTGGAGAAACAGGAAAATCCAGGGACAGAGGTGCCCTGCAGGGTCCTGTCCCTGTCCCTGCTCCCCCAGCTCCAGACATCACCTGGAATTGCAGCCCAGCCGAGGGAAGCAGCTGCCTGGGGTGAAGGAAGAAGCAAATTCCAGTTTATAGGGATCAAACAAACCCACATCACTCCCTGAGCTTGGGGCTGCAAGGCCAGCTCGCATCCACCTCTGCTGCTGATTGTTTTTTTGACAGGAATTGCTCCCCAAACAGTCATGTTCAGTGATTATTTGTCTCCTTGCCTCTTCCCCTGATTACAGGCAGACTGGGACATCCCTGATCCGCATAGAAATGAATATTTGAGCAGGCAGGGCTGTGCTCCAAGGGCCCTGAGCACCATTAGGCCTCCAGATTTACTGCCCCACCAGAGGCTGGGGGTAATGAGGCAGCAGCAATGGGCTAGGAATCAGCAGAAAGGAGCTCAAAAAAGGCATCTGCCTCGCCACATTCCTGCCCGGCTGTAAATTCAAATTATCCCCGAGGTCCTGCCTTTTTGTGAGGAACTTTCACCTGAGTGTGCAGCCCCGCTGGCCGAGGCTGCTGTGCAGTGCAGCAGCTCCTCTTGACTCAGCAATGTTCCGCTCTGTGTTCTGTGCCTGTGCTGAGGGCAGGCAGCACATCCAGAGCCAGAGAACAGCATCGTGCTGTGTCACTGTGGATGAGCCCTGCTGCTCCTGGATTCTCTGCAGGACAGCTTTCCCCTCGGGGCTGCTGCCAGGAGCACAGATTCACCGCCACTCTGGGGCATTAACTGCAATCTGTGCGCCCAGAGTGCTCGGGAATGGCAGGAATTGTGTCCTGCCTGTGGAAAACACATCCCAGCCTCAGCAGTGCCCACCCTGCAGCCCTCAATCCAACATCTCCAGCCTGGGCTCCTTCCCTGCCCCAGCCCTGCAGAGATCCGTGTGCTTTGTATCATCCCCCTCGGAACTGACTCATGTTTTCCCTCTTTTGGGAATGATTCAAGAGCTTCCTCTGGCCTGACCACATCTGACTCACCCTGGGTGACTTCAGAAATTCGAATCTAATGGAGATTGGTGGAGAAAAAGCAAAACTGGAGTCAAATTGTAACTACTGATGTGACAAAGTATTCCAGTCTCCAGTCTGCAGGCACAGGAGGATTTATCTGCTCTGTCACTGGTCCAAGCCTGCATCCACCAGCCAATTCTATTTGATTCTGAGGGGAAAATATCATGAGTACCACGAATCCCTTTTATATTAAATTTATCCCCTAGAGGAAAACCCTTTGTAATGGCAAAAAATTTCCCTGTACCACAAAGATTTCCAAACCTCCTCAAACGTGGCTGTGAACCCATGGTGCACACCCAGAGACACAGTTTCACATTCACACAGTGTCCCAGAGAACAGCGTTTGAGCTGCAGAGAGCTGTGTTTGAAGAGCTTACACAAGCATTTAAACCTTTCCTATTTCATGCAGGAGACAGTTGCCAAGTCTGTTCTGTGTCTGCGAGCACAGAGAACAGAGGATGCTTTGTGAGGAGTGATTATATTCCATTTACCACATTTTAAACAGCACTGATTTTTACATCTTTCATTCTTCATCTCAGAGAGGACAAGAGATTTTCTCCTTCCTCCTCTGTTCCTGCCTGCACTGGGGAGGTGTTTGGCTGCTTTTGTCCAGAATCCTGACCGAGATTTCTCCATTCTCATTAAGGAATAACTGGATTCAACTCTGGTAATTCTTTTGGGACCCAGTCCCTCACCTCGCATCATTATTCACCAAGGGAGTTTCCTACAGAAATGTGTCCCTTGAGGGGTGCAGCATGAAATTCCAGATTTCAGGGATGCCCAAGCAGAACAAGCAGAGACCCCAGACATGTCCTGGGCTGAAGCACAGGAGGTGGAGAAGGAACCTGGAGCAAACACCAAGTGCCAGAGCCAGCACAGCAATGCCCCGTGCCAGGGGGCTCTGATGTGAATTATCCAGAGTGCAGGTCTCAAAACACAGGGGTGAAGCCTGTGGGAAGGGCAGATTGCTTGCCAACAGCAGCTGTAATTCTCAGCCTTTTCCTCAGCACAAACACAATGCCATGGCACAGTTCATTTGCTTCCCTTACAGTCTTCCATCCCTTTTTATTCCAGAAGTTAGGCTGAGCCTAGAGGAAGCCTAATCCTGCAGCAGAGCAGTCTTTACTGGGTGCTTCCTCTTCAGCATCAAGTACCTCTGTTGTGGTTTCATCTCTGTATTTTCTAATCTAGTATGAACTGTGCCTGCAAAATGCATTTTTAGAGCATTTCTCGATGTTTTGGAAGCCTAACCTTGCCTACTAGCAAGAGAAACAACCACACACTTCCAAGCAGTTGTTCCAGAGAACAGAAATAAATTTAAGCTGGCAAAGGTATCTTTTCCCAGCAGAGTTTGTGCTGCTCAGTGTGGTGGGGAAAGAACAGTTAAAAACAAATTATTATCCAGCCCAGCAGCACATCCTGGGCACTGCAGCTTGGGCCCTGCTCTGTGATAAGCCCCACATGGGGGTTGATTAGATTAGGGCAATATAGAGAAATGCAAGCAGCACATTTCCCCACGAGGGTGGTGACACAGTCGTTGAAGGTTTGCACTTTTATTATTTGCTGAAGGGTGAGTGGGGAGAGTTTCACTGGGCCAGCTCTAGAGAGAGGTCACAGGCAAGATCCAGCCCCTGATCCCAGGAAATGCAGTAAAAAGCACAAACAATGCTGTGTAGATCTTCAGGATTGGTTCCAATTCCATTCATCTTGTGCCTTTGGAGCTGCCAACAGACAGATGTGCAGGAGTCAGTGACCCTGGCAGGGATGCTCTCATTCCTGCCCTTTGTCACTTGATGGGCTTGGCTGGGACACGAGCAAGGAAAAGGATTTTTCAGAGTTCCCACTCCAACTCTACACTCCCCAAAACTCTTGGACAAGCAGCATTTACTGTCTTGTTGCACAGATCACCACGTGTCCTTATCAAATCCCTCATGTCAATCATCTCTGCCCTGGGTTTGTGGAGCAGCTGCCAATCACTCCCCCTGCCATCACAAATCCCAGTGCTTTATTGATCCCAGCTCCAGAGCCACAGCCTGGTTTGTCCTGGAGGTGATGGGATGTTTTTTCCATGGCCTGAGTTAAAGAGAGTCTCTGAATGGGGGAAACAAAATTTCCCACCACTGACAATCCCTGAAAGGTAACAAAGCAGGCTCTTGCTGTGAAGAATTCTTTATCTTGATGTGCAAGCCCCTTGCAAATGGTGCTGCCCAGGGTCAGAACTTACAAGATTACCTGGAAGAGAAATTAAAAATGGACCTGACTTGACCAAAGGAAGGGACTTGCAAAGGATTTGCAGGTGAGCTCTGACAGGAATTCAGGCTGAGCCTGGGCACTCCATAAACTGATCCTGCTTGGAATTAGACTAGGAAAGGGTAAGAGAAGATGCCTACCAGCTATCCATAAAATACAGGGACACAGCTCTTGCTTGAAATACTCTTGTGCCAAGAGGTTCCACAACTGGAAGCCACAAGAAACCAGAAGCTGAGACAAGGACAAGAACAAAGGTCTGTAAGAGAGCACAAGGTGAAACACTGACTGAGAGCACTCTGGGAGAAAATTTCCTCTCCCATTCCCCCTCAGTCCCCGTTTTAAAGTAATAACAAACTTGTCATTTTTATTCATCACCAGGGTCCCTTCATTATTTTTATCCAGAATGCAAAAATACCCAAAGCAGACAGGGACACTCAGTCCAAGGTCTACTTTCAAAATCAGAAAGCTGAAAATACTCGCCTGTGATGACAACACTTCTTTGCTCCCACCTCTCCCAGGAGAGCTGCAGACCTCAGGAAGAGCTGGGACTTATTTTTTGGGTTGGTTTGTTTGGGTTTTGACCGAAAGACAAACTGCATGGTCAAGCTGAGCTTTCAATACTTTTGTTTTTTAAGCATGACTTTAAAAACTTGACTGCACTGTCATTTATGCCCTGCCCCTGCCTTTGGAACAGCTTCAAAAGTGTCACAGGAGAGGCAGAGGGAGCGTGGAGCCCCAGGCTCTGCAGTGTCTCCATCACAGACTCTGAGCTGCCAGGAAGATCCAGGTACAAAAGGGACAAGTTCTGAGTGACATGGGAAAGCAGACCAGGATGTAACACAAGAGTTATTTGGTTTTACTCAGGTAAGCCATGAGGGCAAGCTTCCTTCAGGAGGGACAGGCCCTTTTGAAATCTCCCAGAAAATCCCTCTGCAGATTTGCTCTCTTTTGGGGACCACCTGCAGTGCTTGGCTCTGGTCTGCAGCCAGTCCATTTCTAATTGTTGTATGTCAGACAATGTCAGGCTGCAAAACACATTTGTCTCCACCAGTCAATTTGCTGAAATCCATTCAATTGTTAAAGTCAAACAATTAGCAAGAAAGCTGAATGTCTCAGTAACTCTTCATTTAAGGAGAGAAATTAGTCTGTAATTTATGGAACAACTTGATGCATCTGGAAGACCAATTTTCTGGTCCCAGTGTCATTGTCAAGGATAACATTTAGCACTTACCCAACATTTCATCCTCAAGTTGTTTTTAAACCTTCACTATAATTAAAGCACATCACTCTTGTGTGAATGAAATGTTATTGTCCATTTTCACAGCCAGCAGGCTGAGGCTCCACGTGAGTGCCAAAGAGAAGGACACAGTGTCACAGGCACTTGGCAGCTGCTCCTTCAGCTCACAAGTACAAAGGATCCAAATGACTACCAGGCAATTCCATTTCCTCTATTGTCCTGTCTCCTTGAGCTCTGTCAGCAGCAAACCTCGAGGAGAACAGCCTGGGTAGGATTCCCACTCCTCTAATTAAGGTGTTTTACCTTCCTGATATTGCTGCTTGGAATGGGATTCATCTCCAGGGGGGACAGGTGAGGAAAAGCCACACCTCAGCAGCTGGACACTCCTGATGTGAACAGAGCTTGGTTGCAGATGTAGAAAAACCTCAGAAACACCACAAGGAACAAAAAAGTTGCTCTGATATTTATGGCTGAAGAGACTTCTGTAAATTCTCTATTAATTACCAAGCTGCCTTACCTAGCTGAGTTTGGCCTCCCAGCCTGTCCTGGCTCAGTGCTGATGCCCATTTTCTCAGAATGGAGAAATCCATGGAGATACAGTGTGGATGCCACCGGCACCTGCAGCTGCTCAGGCTTCAGAAGCAGCAGAAACCAGACAGGTTACAGATAAGACAGGAAGCACCTTCAGACTCCATTTCCTCACCCTTACAAAGTGAGGTGTCAGCAGTGACACAGGGCCAGTCCTTCACCCCAAGGGCCCACAACTGCCATTTTTTAAAAGCAACCCCAGCTGTGGAAATCCATTCCAGTCAGTTCTCCATGTGGATTTTAGGTAAAGCCCCACTCATTGACTTCATCCCTTGTTCACAAGAAGAATAGCACATAATTGACTTTTCAGATTGCAGGGCAGAATTCTGGGGCACTGTGCCTGCAGTGAGGTCTCCCAAATCCTTTAATGCTCATTCCTAAACCCAACAAAATGAGCTGTGTGTCCATAGGGCCACAGAAACCAGTTACCAACCTTACAGGGAGGACTGATGATTTTCTCACCCCAAACTAAATTTCTGTAATAATTCACTAGCAAATTTTGATCCAGCTTAAATATAATTAACACTTGTTGTAAGAACATTGCTTTCCTAATCTGTTAGAGGAGCAGTGAGTTTGCAGCACACAACCAAGACCCAGATTTACTCTCAGTTTATTTGCCTGTACCCTCTGCACTGCTCCTGTACAGTGGCTTTCACTGGTTACACTTTTTAACTTTGAAAGCCTTGAACATTCCCCACCAGCAGATCATGCCTGGAAAACGCTGACTGGTGGATTTGTCAGCTCTGTGCAAAGCTGTGAACACTAAACCTGCCTCGGGGAGGGTTTGGTGGCCCTGCCCAGGGTCACAGGAAGCCACTGTCACTGTGGCAGGTGCAGGAAGCCACTGTCACTGCAGAGGACTGAGCAGGGCACAGAGCTGAGCTCCTGCAGCAGGAGGATAAAAACCTTGGGATGTGGGGAGTCCCAGAGCCGGGAACAGCAGGGCTGTCCTCAGACTGAGAACATCCTCTGCAAGGATCCTCCACCCCAGTGCAGGCGCTGGGAGAGCCAGCTGCTGTCCCTATCCCTGTCCCTGTCCCTGTCCCTGTCCCTGTGAATGCACACTCCAGAGGATCAGCAAGGACAGCTCAGGGCATTGGGAACCTCTGTCCTTGGATACCACAGCACCACAGATCCCAGCAATTCCCAGGGGCAGCTCCCTGGGGAGCCTCGCTGCAGTCACAGATTTGGATCACTTCTCTGGAACCCTGGCATCTCTCCATCTGTGAGTGTGGCTCCTTGAAGCCTTCCCGTGGCAGTGCATTTCCAGGGAACTCGATGGCCAGGCATCTAAAACCTCCACCCCAGCACCCATCAGTTATGACCTGAAGCACTCAGAGCTGCTGGCACTGTTCTCACCTCCAGAGTGCAGTTTCATGACACAACAAATCAATCATCAATATCACCAAGGCTGAGTTTAAAGGTTCCTCTGCCCAGATCTGCCTCATGTCCCAGCCTGCCCACGCCAACAATTCCTGCCAGCGGGATCTGCTGCTTCCCCACATCCCTCACTCCTCACCCAAACTCACACCCAACGATTTACTGCAACACATCTTTATGGAGCTCAGCATTTCTCCTGCCTTCATTGTAATTGTTTTATTCCCTCTGTAATTTATAGTTTCTTCCTTCCACTTCTGTCCTTCCTGCCACTTGCTGAACACAGAGAGACTTGCTTTAATCTGCAGGGAGTGTGGTAGTGCAATCTGTTTCATTAACTTAATTAGTTTTATTTTGGCAGTTTCTAAAGGTTCCAGGATAGAAAAAAAAAAAAAATACTCCAACTATGCAACCACTCTGCAGACTAGCCACTGTAAGGCAAATCCTGTCTTAAGGAGATTACAGGTTACATTTGAAATAAATAGAAATTAAGTGATGATCAAAGGTATTTGGGATAGAAAAAAAAATATATAGTGAGGGTTTTTTTGTTAAATGTTTGAGCTCCATCCTGCATCCACATGCCTGTGGGTGAGGTTGAGTGCAAGAGTACTATGGTATGGCATTTCTGTGGGGCATTATTCTGGGATATACATGTCCTCATGTACCACTTTTTAAAAGCACACATGGCACCTTTCAACAATCAGAGGAGCCGTTTATGTTTTATTTTGATCCCTCAGTAGGGTCAAGCACATAATCCGCAGTTACTGCAGTGAAGCAGAGAACAAGCCATCCACCCACTCTGTTCCCTACAGAGCACAGGAGCTGCTGGGGACTCCAGGGGATGCAAAACACAACATTTGCATTTGAATGTCTTCCACAAGCAACACCTGCTGGAAAGGTGTTCCAGCAGAAGACCTGCAGGAGGAAATCTTGGATTCTGTGCCCATCCTTTTCATAAATCCGAGCTTAACACAACAAAGAGCCTGCTGGGTTGTGCTGCTGGGTCTGAGCATCCCACCAGCTCCAGGGCTGAGCAGTTTTAGTTTCTTTCTGTGTCAGACAGAATTTTTTGTAGGCTCAGGATTTAGGGCCCCGTTCTCTGCTCAGCAAACACAGGGAAGGGAGATGGGGCTGAGTGCCCTGAGCACATAGAGTGGTATGGAAATAGCAAGAAACAAGATAAAACCTCTCTGCTGTGTAGAGAGGGCCAAGACCCTTCTGGCCTGGGAGGTGGCTGGAATTTGGCTTTGGCAAATTTCGAGTGCAAGTGTCTGTGGATCTCTTGAGGTGCAGAATCAGAGTGGCTGCCCCGTCCCAGGGATGTCCAAGGCTGGGCTGAACCTGGTGTAGCAGAAGGAATTAATAATTTCCTTTTCTCCCCTTTCAACTTGATGTTTTCTACCTTTACCCAATGTGCCTAATTCATGGTGCGTAACACTTCAAAATGCTGATTTACCTCATGAAAGGCACCAGTGCCTCTGCCCTCCCCTCATCAGGTGAGGGCGGCAGGAGGGTCAGGCACTGATCTGTGGAGACAGGGACAGCACCAGGGAAGGGCTGGAGCTGTGTTGCTGTGTTTAGGGTGGATTTTGGGAAAGGTTCTTCCCTCAGAGGTGCTGGGCACTGCCCAGGTTCCCCAGGGAATGCCAACACTCCGGGAGTGTCTGGAGACTCCAGGGATACCCAGGCTGGAATTGCTGGGGGGTCTGTGGAGGGCCAGGGGCTGCACTGGATGATCCTGTGGGTCCGTTCCAGTTCAGCATATTCTTGATCTTCCCTCCCCACAGTGTCACCCCTCAGTGCTCCCCCAGCACGGGCACGAGCAGCTACCCTGGCCGTGCTGTACAACGCAGAGGCAGCGCCGGGCTGTGCCCGCGGGGGAGCCGCTCCAGGGCGCTCCCACGAGGGGCGACCCGACCACGCTGATCCCTCAGTGATCCCTCAGAGACGAGACCCGTCCCCCCCCGTGGCCACCCTCGCCATGTTTCCCCGCGCGCTCCGGGCCCGCTTCCCGCCCCGCGACAGACACTTGGCTCCGCCAACCACCGGCCTCCCTCGGGAGCGGAGCCTCCCTCCACCAATCAGATGGCGGCGCAGCCCC
>VRYO01001726.1:8460144-8483632 GCA_009812075.1 Sialia sialis | reverse complement strand
ATCCCATCCCATCCCATCCCCTCCCATCCCCTCCTTGGCCCCAGTCCGCCCCGGGCCAAGCAGCTCCTGCCCCCGCGTCCTCCCCGGGGAGCGGAGCAGCAGCTCCCGGGCATCCTCTTGCTCCTCTTCCTCCTCCTCCACCCTTGCAGGCGGGGGTGGGAAATGGGGACGGGAAAACGGGAGAGGGGAGAGCACATGGGCACAGCCTTGGGGCTTGGCCGGGGTTGCCAGGCCTGCAGCAGCATCCCTGTGTGCCGGGAGCAGCACGGAGCAGAGCTTGGCGTTTATTCCCTCTTTGTACAGAACAGCCAGAGGTGTGATTGCCCTGTTCGTTCGGGCTTACATTGCCTAGTTAACCTTCTTTTTCAGTACGTACTCTTTTCCAGAGTAGTGGTTTTCCAGCTGGACTGTTGCAGTTATTAATTAGTACTGATTGCTGCTAGTATGCAATGATGGCGTGAAGTTTTGTGGTTCTTAAATATCCTTGTGGTCGGGGGAATTTTTGTGTATCTCTGAATAACTTATCAGGGTTTGGGGTTTGCTTTTTTTCACTGCCTCTCAAGAGTGAGAAGCTCTTGGGAGACCAGAAATTGTGGTATCTTACAAGTCTAGTTTCTAACAGCAGGTGAAAATATTTCTTTGCTTTAGTGGGTTTTTTTTTCTAGACATGTAAGAACACTGCAAGTTCATCAGAGAAAAGTGAAATTTAAGCAAGGTTATTATTTAAAGTAATCAGTATGTAAAATATGCAGCACTTTCCCCCCCAGATTTAAGCTGTGTGTGGACATATGTCTTTTACACTCCTTTTATGCTGTTAGTAGCTGTTCAGCAACTTCCTGCAATATTAATATTGTCAGTGGTTCCTAAAATGAAAATTGTGGGGAGCAGCAATTCTGGCTTGGTTGGGGTTTGGCACAAAAGCCTTGTCTGGACCCAGGTTTTGGGGAATGTCATGGCATGACGTTTTCAGTCTGTCATTTGATGAGGTGTGAAATGCTGAGCACAGCTCCAGCCACTTGTAGGGTGAAACAGCATGGAGAGCAGGGCAGGAGGTGACACAAACAGTGCAAGCCTGGGTGACACCGATTCTTTGGTAGGTTTGAAGCTGTCCCAGCGGAATACCATGGTTCCTCTTAGCAGGAGGGTGACAAAACCTCTGCTTCCAGGAGTGCAGGGAAATACCAACTTCTCCTTTTCTCCTGAAAGGGATCCTGTCCTCCTAAACACGCCCTGGCCACAAACATCCCGTATTTTCTTGTGCACTGAGGAGCCTCTGGCGTGCAGCAGATCTGCAGCCCTTTGCAGCAGAAGTCACTTTGCAGGAGGTTGCAGCTGCTGTGCCTTGGTGGAAGCATCTCCAGCCTGCCTGGGTCCCAGCCCAGCTCCTGGGACCAAGCTTTGCTGTGAGAAATGTGGAAAAGCAAACAGGGAGAGAGGCTGGGGCTGTCCCTCCCAGGTTCTCTTGGCAGTGCATTTATTCCTTCCGAGGTGCTTTTACCTGGCAATCCAGGAGGGGAAATTAGAATTCTCAAGGCTGAGCTCTACAGAGGGTCTGTACAAGAACTGAGTTTTGAGACATAAGGTCTGTAAGATTTGGCTGGTGACAGCAAAACGTCGGTAGATAACAGGAGTCTCTTATCAGATGTCTCAGAGCAGGAAATGCAGTGGAAGACAAGTCTAGAAATAGTCCAAGAACTTCCTACCTCTAAGAAATGGAAGCATTATTTTAAAAAAGTGTTGCCTGTACATCCAGCAATTCCATTTTACCACTTCTTCTTTGGTGACTAACAGGTGACATTGTCTAGGTGTCAGCTTTTCCTTTTATCTGTTTATTTTTGTTTGGTGTAACAGCACCTGGACTTGCAGAACATGAATATTTTTCATGAACTTCCTTCTGTATCTGTGGCAGGCTCTGGAATTCTTGTCATAAGTTTTTCCACTGAACTAAAAAGAGAAAAAAGAAGGGCAGAGTTAAATGAAAACCACCTAAATTCCATTCATTTGCATGACAACACTGGGATTTCCAGCATGGGAGATGGGTGGTTGCTGAGATCTGTCTCATTCAAATGCATGAGAAAAATCTCACAAACTTTCCTAATGCCAGAGGGATCAATATTTTAAGACTGACAGTTCTTACTAAGTGAAAGTGACAATTTATATTAGAATTTATTCGTTCTGCAGCTTCCAGGAGTGGCTGTGTTCACTGCACATGCTAATGCTGTGTTCATTGTGTGATCAGAGGGAAATAATTCCAGTTCCTTTCTGGATCTAAATTTCTCTTTCCCTCTAGAGCAGTGAAGGTGCTACTTCTTCCTGAGAAGAGTAAGTTGAAGTGACTGTTTTAAAAACCTGTTCACTGTGTTGTTTTTCATCTTCTCAAGCCATGTTCTGAATTACCTGAACTTCACAATGAAAGTAAAGCAAAAATATCCCCTTATATTTGTGATTTTAAAGGGGTTTTTGGCTGTTTTATCTTACTGCTTTTTCCATTGCTGAGATGATGCCCTGACTTTATATTTTATTCTTGGTGACTTTGATATGAAGTCAGTGATTTCTGAATGAAGGGCTTGATTCCGTCTCTCACCTCCCATAAATGGGATTTCCCTTTAGGAGTTTGTAGCACAAGCCCCTTTATTCCTGCATTTATTTGAGGAGAGGAAGCACTTCCCTGCCTGTACCAGAGGCAATCTCCTGTACCTGCTGCCCAGGAAGTTTTGAAAATCAGCAGAAAATAGGAACCCGCATGTCCTGAGTGCCAAACCCATTTGTTGTGCAGTAAATCCCCATCTGGAGAGGGCCATGTCCCCTCTTTGGTTGCTCTGAAGGTTCATTGCACAGATTAAGGATGTGTTCCTACTCTTAAACTCCAGTGATGCTGAAATTCCCTTTTAAGTGCTCTGCTGCTGCAGGGTGAGGTTCTGGGGGGTTCCTCGGGGTGGATGTGCCTGCTGGAGTCCTAAAAGGAGAGACAGGGAGGAGAAGTGACTGGGGGAAAACTCAACAAATCCACAGGAGAGGTGGGAATCCTTCCCTACTCAGGTGAGACCTCACCTGCAGAGCTGCTGCAGCCCTGGGCCAGCACAGCAAGGACCTGCAGCTGCTGGAGAGAGCCCAGAGGAGCAGCAGGGTGCTGAGGGGTCTGCGAGGAGCAGATGGGCTGGGAGAGCTGGGAATGCTCATTCAGGAGAGGAGGAGGTTGTTTGGAGACCTCACAGAACCTTCCAGCAGCTGAAGGGGTGACAGGACACTGGGAATGGCTTCCCAGTGCCACAGGGCAGGGATGGATGGGATTTTGGGCAGGAATTCCTCCCCTGGGTTCCCAAATTTGCTGTGGCTGCCTCTGGATCCCTGGCAGTGCCCAGGGCCAGGCTGGACTCTGGGGCTGGAGCAGCTGGGACAGTGGAGGTGTCCCTGGTGTCCCTGGTGTCCCTGCCATGGGTGGGTGGCACTGGAGGGGATTTGAGGTCCCTTCCAGCCCAGCCCTTGCTGGTTCTGGGGGTTTCAAGTCCCTGTGAGCTGTGCCTGGCATTGCTCACTCCCAGTTTGCTGAGGGCACTGGAGGTGTCCATCTGTCCATCCCAGCTGCTGGCTCAGGGTAAATCCTGCTCTGCACCTGAGAAATGCAGCATTTGTAAATCCAGGGTTAAGAAGTTGTGGTTTTAGTTTTTTTCTTCTAGAAAGAATAATTATTTCTTTGTGGGGTTTTTATTTCCTTCCCAAAAATTAGGGGAGAAGTGAGAATTAAATTTATGTGCTGCCAACAGTCAAGACTTGGCCTTTTAATTGCTTTATCATTTAACTGAAATGTTCCTTCTAATCCTGCAGATGTGAAGGATGTGTCTTGTCTTCTCTAAACCAGTTCCCTTCTGACTTGTGTTCTTGAGGAGAAAAAGCAAAAAGTTGTTTTGTGAGCTGAGCCTTAGTTAGACCCAGAAGATGCCTGGTGTGTTGCTAGTAGCCATATGTTGAAATTACATCTTTATTGGAAGGAAAGGAAGGGCTTCCTGCACCAAGGTGTGCATGAGCTGAGTGATGAAAATCAACTTTTATAGGCAATCTGCAATTCTTACAATCCCAGAAGCAGTTTTCAGGTGCAGCAGTGACTCTTGAATCCTGTGCTTTTCCCAGTTCGTTCATTCAGCTTCTACTGCAAAAGAATGATGTGAGAAGGAAACAGCAGAAGCCTCACTTGAAAAAATGTGTTACATTTCTGCCTGCTCTTTGATTTAATAACCAGGGACAGCATGTGCTCACCCTTGTCTGGGAAGGACTGGGTTTTACAGGAGGCCTGGTGTTCTGTGATGCACATTCCCAGCAGCACACAAGTGTCTGTGGCTCAGGCTGTGTGTTAATTTGCTTTATTTTATTTTAAAACTGGCACTCCATTCCCAAGGTGTCCCCACACTTCAGCACCTGTTCTCTTTGGAATTTCAAGAGGAGTTTGGTGAAGTTCTGGCATTTAAGGAGCAGCCCCAGCACTTCCTTGACATTTGTTTTTATTATCCCCAGAGCAGGGGAAGCTCAGGTGTGGTGAGAGTGTGGTTGAGAGAGTAATTCATGTGTGTTGTTTGTGACTGTGAGAGGTCTTATTGGAGGTATCACTTGCAGGGAGGGTTAGAATCAGAGGCTTTGGCCTCAAACTCTCCTTTCCTGAAGGAATCTGTGTGTTCAGCTGTTCTTTGCTGCTCTGGGATGTGACACATGAGGGTTGATCTGTCCCCACTTACGGAATTCCCTGTATTCCAGCAGCATGGCTTGTCCTGCCTGTCAAGGGTTGCTTGGCTTTTTGCAGGGAGAAATTTTCAGTCAGAAATCTGGCAACAGATGTAAAAATTAACAGATATTTCAGTTTAAACCGACTTTCAGCTTTATAGATGTGCCAGTAGAGTGATGGTGGTTAATGGAAAGCCCAAACTCAAACATCTTAATGCTCCAGAGTGTTCCAGAGTCACTCACACTGCAGTCCTGGGCCATGCCTTCAGAGCTCTCAGGGAAATGTGCATTTTCTGGGCTCTTCAGCCTGCTGTTCCATTGCTCAGGAGGTGAATAAACCACAGAGCTGATTGTTTGGCTTCTGGGAATCTTTTTTCAGGAAGGTGCCTGCACTTGAAGCAATCTATTCTATTCTGTGCTTTATCACACCAAGTAAATCCTTCATTAAAAATAGGTTGTTGCATAATCTGTATTTTCAGTGCTGGTTATTTTGAGGAGTTCTGCAAAACTTTGTGTTCAGATAGCTATGATCTAACTGTGTATTACACAGAAAGTTATAATTTACTCCCTCAGTTTATGCAGGAAATACATATCCATAGTTCTTTCAGCTTGTTATGATACTCCTGAACTTCCATCCATGCAATAAAAATCAGCTTCAGTTGTGCAGAACACCAAGGATGGTCTTGGAAAGGTAACAGGAGATTTCTGCCCTGCCTTGGTGGTGGAGATGGGTTTTGATCACTCATCAAAACTCACCACAGGCTTCACACTTTGAACACAAGCTCCTCTGCAGTGTTGGTGTCAGTTCATTGTGTTCAGAGACAAATGGGAAATACTTTTGAACCTGCTCAGTGCCTCCACTCCTTTGGCAGAACAAGGGGCTTTTCTTTTTTCTCTCTTTTAGCAGAGAAGTCAGACATTGGAGGCTAAAGATGAGAACTTAAAACTTGAGGTACTAATGTGAAACACTTTGCTCCAGGGTGTGTTGTTTATATACTTTGTTTATGTACATACAGTCATGAGTTAAAGTGGGATTTGTTCCTTATCTCTCACGGTTATTTCTGAAAAAATACTCTTTAACTCTTCTGTTTTGCATATAAATTGAAGAGTAATATGCATTCAATGTAGCAATTCTGCTGCAGGATTTAGATTTGAAAAAAGTGGCTTTACTTTCCTTAAGTGCTTAAGTTTATATGTCTGTAATGTAAAAAAAAAAAGCCCTCTGGCTTTAAATGACAGAGTTTTGGGTTTGGTACCCAAACTGGCTTTTGGATGCCATGGCTGCCTATTAATTAACTTGCAGCTGGCAAGCTGGAAATGAAAAAACTCAGTTTTTCCCCTTGTTGTGTCTCGGCACACCCTGGTCCATTGGAAGCTCCTCTCAGGGTGAATATTTCAGGGCCAGGATTGACCAGGCTCTCAGTGCAGGGCAGCTCCTGATCCCTGGTGCTGTTTCTGTCTCCAGTGGAAATGTTCATTGCACTGGCATCTGCAGCACAAGCGCAGTCAGCTCCTGCTGATTGCCCTGGAAAAACCTCTGAGAAATGAGTTTTATCCAGCAGGGCACCCCTCCTCTGACAGGGGCATTTCCAAGGGCTGGGACACCTTTGCAGCTCCATGGAAAACTCTGATTCCCACAGGTAGGATTGAGGGTGAAATGCCTGTTTCTGAGTTTGGGTTTTGTGAGACTTTACTTTCAGATCCCCTGTCAGTGAATGTGTGAGGGTCTGAGGTGAAATCTTACAGTCAGGAGTGGGCTGGGCAGGGAGCAGCTGGAAATTCTTATTTTAAACAAACAATTATTGCAGTATATCTTCACTTTCATCCAGAAAAGCCTATTCTTGAAATCTTGTGGGGTAAGTTTATATTTGGGTTCAGTATATAGAAAAAAAATTGTTGTTGGAATAAAGACAAGAAAATTCCCTGTAGAACTTAAACGTGTGACAAAAGGAGCGTGCTGGGAGTGTCCCTGTGGGGAAACTGAAATGGTTTCTCTTCAGAGCTGAGCTGGTGCCAGCCAGTGCCTGACTGGGGACCAGTAAATGTCGTGGTACAACTGAGCTGTGTGCCTGGCAGTTTTTAAATTTTGTTTTCTGTAGATGCCTTTTAGTCTCCTTCATCATCCTTCATGAACCAAATGCTTTTGCAGCTTTTCTGTCTGGCTACAAACACAAGTAACTACTTCAGCCTTGGTGTGACAAAAATGACTGAGGTTGTGTGAGAGGTATTTGTCTTCGAGGTGTGTGAAAATAGGGTTTGGAATTGTGGTGCATGCAATAAACCCTTGTGTTTGCTGCAGAACTAATTAGATGCTGTGTCATGCCTTGTCCTGACGAGGTTTAAGCTCACATCTTCATTCTGCTGCTTCTCTTAGGAAAAATAAATCCCTTTTTTCTAACCTTGCTCTTTGTCTTCATTCCTTCCTGAACCTTTACTGTTTCATTTACAAGATTTTCTGCCATTGCTTTGTCTTTGGTTTTGTGTCGTTCTTCAGAGTTGCTGGAGAGCTTTTTTAGCCAGGGAGGAAACAGAGATAATCACAAACTGTTTATAGATCCAGTCTGCTGGTGGGTGAGGCCAAGAGAAGACACAATACCCTGAGCTCTTGGAAATCATCATCAGTCTCGTGGTTTCCCAGAGATACTTTGTCCTGCAGGTGGATTGTCCTAATTGTGTGTTTTGTATTAACACATCATTTACAGGAATGGTGCTGTACATCACTGGCACAATTTCCATGAATGTTCTTTTCTTCCCCAGTTCATTAATTTGTAGGTGGACAGGGGTAGGAGAATCTGGTTTATTTTTTTAAGCAGTAGCTTTTGTGAGGGATTCTCTGACTTCAGGGCTTCCCTCTGCATTGGTTCTGTGTCTTATTAAAGCAGGTTTGTATTTGGATAAAAATCACCTTTTGTGGCTTCCTGTTCTTCAGCTGTGGCCTGTGTTTTGTGCTTGAAGGGAAGGAGAGTGGAAGGTGCAGAAGGAATCTTTGATTTCCTGTGCTGAGCTTTCCACCAGCTTCTCTGTGCCTTTGGAGTGCAGGTGGTGCAGGCTTTGCTGGTGAGGCCATGAATGAAAAACTGGGAAAAGAGAGATGAGATCCATGCATGGGATCCTCTGGAAAGCCTTGCAGTCCTCTTCATCCACCTCATCCTAGTGACAGCTCATTGTGCTCACGTCCTGCCACAGAGTGACAGAAATGTCCCCTGGGGGTGGCCTGGGGGGCTGGAAATGCAGTTCCTGGGCTCTGAGCAGGTGCAAGGGGTTTGTTTGTGTGGGGTTTGAAATCCCTCTCCTGGCCAGTTCTGCTCTTGTGCTCTTTGGGGTTGAAATTGGCACAGCAGAGATCTTGCCCTGTCTTGTTTTCACCTCTGACCATAGATTAACTTTTTACCAAATCCTCTAATCTTTATCAGGTGATGACTGATAGGATCTGGATCTTATTTTCTTTTAGAAGCTGGAGGTCTTGCTGCAAAAAGTGCTGAAAATATTGCTAATTGAATTACTGTCAGCTGACAGTTTCTTTTAAAGCCCTGCTTGGAATGGAGTGACTGGCTTACAGTCCTTGGTGGAGGGAAAAGCATTTGTGGAAAAGCAACTTCTTTACCCTTGATGGACCTGTGGGACTTCAGGGAATGTAAAACTTGCTT
Source organism: Sialia sialis (assembly GCA_009812075.1). Lineage (NCBI taxonomy): Eukaryota > Metazoa > Chordata > Aves > Passeriformes > Turdidae > Sialia > Sialia sialis. Next base: position 8,475,272 of record VRYO01001726.1, on the reverse strand, counting down.
ATGAGCGAGTCCCTTGTGGTTTAATGCCAGACCATGGGCTGGAAAAATGTCTGTACAAGCTGCTGAAATGCAAACTGGGTGGATAATTTAACCTTGGGTGGGTCCTTTGCTTCAATTACAACTTCAGATGTAGAAAGAAGCTTGTGATAAGCAAAAGGACAAACAAGCAGTGGCTTTTGCTGGGGACACTGTAAGGAACCAACCGTGATGACTTTTTTCAAATCCAATTTTGAGGAAATAAAGGCAACGTGTAAGCACTTATACAAAAAAAAAAAAAAAAAAGTAAATTCAGTTTAATCAGCGGGGGGGATGTTGCTGTTGAGCAGCCACAGTGCAACACAAACCTGAGGACGGACCTTGGGGAGTTTCTCCCTTGTCCTGACCAGAGCAATTCCAGCCTGGAGAAGAGGAGTGGAAGGTTTAAAATCCTGTTTTCTTGTGGAACAGGGAGGAGTAGTTTGTACTGAGTTGAAATAAGAGGAATTTTGCTGGGCTAGGGAGTTTTTGGGTTTTTAAAGCATCAGGGGCTGAGCTTGTGTGGATGCAGGGGGAGGCACTCCATGTTCACTGCAAGGATTTAGGCAGCCCAGATTTGTCTCTTTGAATCTGGACCATTCATCTTTTTCTGCTGTGCTAAAAATGGAAGAAAAGTTCCTGAAGATGCCTTTGCAGGAAGTTGACTTAGTGTGGAAAATGAGCTTGGGTAGATTGGGAGTTGCTGGGGTGGGTTTGGATGTTTATGAGCATTTTCCAGCAGCATAAAGTTAATTTTTTAGCTGCTGTCTCGGGGATATTTTTGTTTCATTTTCAGGCCGTCTTGTTGATACAAGAGAAACTGATAACAAGTGAAGTTGTGTGTTTCTTGTTCTCTACTGACTTCATTTTGTTGTTTTGCATTTTCAAAGCTTCCCATAAGGCTGGATATTAATTTCTCTGGGATTCATGGTTTTCAAACGCTGGCTGCCCAATGCAGATTTTTCAAACGCAAAAATTCCCTCAAAACACTGAATATTTTTTTATTTCCCTCTCTCTTTAAGGTTTGGCCCCCACGGAATCCCTGTGACCATATTTCCTAAAAGGGAGTACAAGGACAAACCCGAAGCCATGCAGCTCCAAAGCAAAGCATTCCAAGAGGAGGCGCAGGTGAAGTGCGAGGCCGACGCTGCCGTCCCTGACGACTCCTCCCTCACGCAGCCCTCAGAGCCCAGCATAGCTAAAAGCCTTTGGACTTCCAAACCACCTCCTCTCTTTCACGAGGGAGCACCGTACCCTCCTCCTTTGTTTATCAGGGACACCTATAACCAGTCAATACCTCAGCCTCCACCCCGGAAAATCAAGCGGCCCAAGCGGAAAATGTACAGGGAGGAGCCCACGTCCATCATGAACGCCATCAAGCTACGGCCCCGGCAGGTCCTGTGTGACAAGTGCAAAAACAGCGTGGTGGCGGAGAAAAAGGAGATCAAGAAAGGTGGCAATGCAAGTGACTCTTCCAAATACGAGGACAGTAAAAAGAGAAGAAACGAGAGCGTGACTACTGTGAATAAAAAACTTAAGACTGACCATAAGGTGGATGGGAAAAGCCAAAACGAAAGCCAGAAAAGGAACGCTGTGGTCAAGGTTTCGAACATTGCCCACGGCAGAAGCAGAGTAGTTAAAGTTTCCGCACAAGCAAACACTTCGAAAGCGCAGTTAAACACAAAAAAAGTTCTCCAGAGCAAAAACATGGATCATGCGAAAGCTCGGGAAGTCTTGAAAATGGCCAAAGAAAAGGCACAGAAGAAGCAGAGTGCAACCTCCTCTTCCAAAAATGCACATTCGAAGGTGCACTTCACGCGGCGGCTCCAGAACACCAGCTCAGGGTCCCTCCCGCCCCGGTTGCGCCTCAAGCCGCAGCGGTACCGCAACGAAGAGAATGACTCTTCCCTCAAGACAGGACTTGAGAAAATACGGAGCGGCAAGATGGCAACTAAGCCCCAGTCTCGCTGCTCCTCCACCCGCTCAGCAGGTGAGGCCCCTTCAGAAAGCCAGAGCCCCTCAGAAGGCCCCGAAGAGGCCAGCAGTGAGGTTCAGGACACGAGTGAAGTGCATGTAACTGTTGAGCAGGATGAACAGCAGACACTGGGCAAGAGAGGCAGCAAAAGCAATATAACGGTTTACATGACCCTTAATCAAAAGAAATCTGACTCTTCCAGTGCATCAGTTTGTAGTAGTGATAGCACAGATGATTTGAAATCCACCAACTCTGAGTGTAGCTCTACTGAAAGCTTTGATTTTCCTCCAGGCAGCATGCATGCACCTTCCTCCTCCTCCTCTTCCTCCTCCTCCTCCTCCTCCTCCTCTTCGAAGGAAGAGAAAAAGCTCAGTAATTCCTTGAAAACAGAAGTCTTTTCCAAAAACGTCTCTAAGTGTGTCACACCAGATGGCAGGACCGTATGTGTAGGGGACATTGTTTGGGCCAAGATTTATGGCTTCCCTTGGTGGCCGGCCCGTATCCTTACCATCACTGTGAGCCGCAAGGATAGCGGGCTGCTGGTGCGCCAGGAGGCTCGCATCTCATGGTTTGGCTCCACCACCACGTCTTTCCTTGCTCTTGCACAGCTCTCCCCCTTTTTAGAAAGCTTCCAGGTGCGCTTTAATAAGAAGAGAAAGGGTCTGTACCGCAAGGCCGTCACTGAGGCAGCCAAGGCTGCCAAGCAGCTCACGCCCGAGGTGCGGGCCCTGCTGACGCAGTTTGAGACGTGAACGTGGCGAGTAAGGTAGGCAAGAAACCTGGAGGCTCCACCAAACCCCAGGCAGGTTAGAGAGAGCTGCCCGAGGCCGTGGCACAGGCAGAGTTGCACTCGGTTTGACTCTTTTCACACCAGGCTCGTGCCGTGCGTAGCGCTCCGGGACGGTTCCAAACCAAGCAAAATTAGCCTAAAAGTCAGGACTGCGGGGTTTTTCAAGTGAGAATATTTTTTTTTTTTAAGAGAAAGAAAAAAACAAAACAAAAAAACCAAACCTCCTCAAGCAGCCGATGCATAGGAGCCATAGCCTCAGCTGGAAGGCAGCTGATTTGCAGGGAATTTTTTAGTAGTTTCTACCCAGTATATAACTAGTTCTGTGTGGCCAAGGGTTGACACGAGGGATGAGAGTAGTAGCTGTGATTTTTTTTTTTTTTTTGTTTGTTTTATTAGGTGGCCCATCAGGGAAGTGTAGAAATGTAAGCCTTGTCTAAATGGTCTTTAAAAGAGAATTTTTAACCCAGTCTCTAATGGATTTAGCGTGGCCAGGCCCGGTGGGTCCGGGCTCCGTTGGAGACAATTGTGAAAGGAAGAATTTTAGTGGCTTAAAGACCAGATTAAATGGGGTTTTATCGTAGTGACCACTTCAACACTCAACCTTTCTATGCACATGGGGGCACAAGTAAATCACTTCAGGGTTGGAGAAGTCGAGGGATGCCTGTAGCTCTAAGACAAAGCTGAGGAGAACTCAGTGTTTGGGATCAAGGGCTGTTAATGCTGCATAGGTGTGAATCATTCTGGTCTTTCTTCCTGAAGAAATCTTTCAGGCCGTTTGCCTGGAGGTTTAGCTTAAGAGAGGCTTTGTTTTGAATGTGTAAATAATCAATTGCTGAAATTGGTCAGATTTTCTCCTGACTGGTTGTTCCTAAATTCTTAGGATACGTCCTAGTAAAATTACACTTTGTGAATTGTCAGATGTGTAATTGTTGCATTTTGGATGTATCTAACTTTTTTTTTCTTTTTTTTTCCTTTTTATTTTTTTTTTAATATTTCCGTTTAAGGTATCTGTTTGCAGGTCAGAAAAATGAGATATGTAATTGTGTAATGCTCTGAAATGTAAAAAAACAAACTGTAAATAAAATTGACTAAATCTGAATTATTTGTGTGTGTTTCTCAAAAAGCTTTGAAACAAATCCAGGATGTCAGAGTATTTTATCTGTATGCCGGATTTAGAGGACACCCTTAAAAAGCAAATTGTCCTTTTTCATGCATTCTTAAAGAGGAAGTGCTTGATGTAAATACTATTGGTATATTTAATTTGGAGATGATTATTTATCTGTCCCTTTTGTTTCAGAACCAGCTCTGTAGAGGGCTTTCTGGAAAGCTGATTAAATTTCTCCCTAAATTACCTTTTGGGCCTTTCTTTGAGTAGAGACTGTGGATAATGTCACTGCTACAGTGGGGAAAGTTTTCAGTTTCCATCTCAGAGCCACTCAGAGCTGCTCTCCACTGCCATCCCAGCTTTGCTTGCATGGTTTTTGCTCCCTATTGGGGCATTTTCATGCAATGCACTTGACTTTTTGGTTTTTTTGCTGTGCCTTTTGGTCGTTACCTGACCATGTGAATTGCTGTGTCCTCCAGCCCATTCCTGCTTCAGCCCTGCAAAGCCTTGTGAAGAGTCTCCTGCTGCTCATCCCAAAGCAGTTTCCATCCTGGTTTTTCAGAATTGCCCACCTAGGCAGTCATGACAGATGTAAAAATTTAGGCTCAGACTGAAATTAAACAGACGTGAAAATGAGGGCAAGGATTTAATCATCAAACCATGAAAATATTTTTATTTTAAGATTGAATTTCGTATGTTCACAATACTGTCTGGTCTTGCCAAAGCATTCAGTTTCTTTTTACCTTTTTTTAATTATTCTGTTGTGCCCACAGAACTTTTGGAAGTCTAAAGTGTCAAACCCGTGGCTGTTCAAATTTTCCTCAAGCTGACAGTCATTAATTGCTAATTAAGCTTCCAAATATACCAGCCTAACAGTTCCCAAAAAGCCCCACTGGTCAATGCTTTTTGAATGTGATAAACACACAATAAATCTTGTTTAAAAAAAAAAGAAAAAATTGGAAAAAAAAATCTGTTTGACTTCTCTGTATTCTCTCCTGCAAACAGAAACAGTTTCTTTTAGTAAATAAGCTGTATTTTGTTATGAAAGCCAACTGCTCTGCGGAGTCAGGAACCCATGTGAGGTGGGTGAGATGTCTGCACCACTTCCTTGAGGTGCTGAGCTCAAGTGAACTGGTTCTGAGTTAGTTGTGGAAGCCAAGCAGTGGCAAAATCAGTATTAACATTGTTATTTTTTCTTTAGAGGACCTGGAAGCTTTGTTCTTTTAATTGCTATAAAATTAGAATAGCACTGCAGTTTACACGGGCAGAGTTTGCTCAGGTGTTTGCAACAGGTAAGGGAGGGTTTTATGGGTGGTTTTATGTTAAAAGAAATGTTTGTGGAAGGCATTTAAAGTCAGTTTGGAGTTGTAGCTGATGAGTTCTGAGTCTTTCCTCAGTTTCCTAGTGCCTGTGCTGTGTTCTGCAGACTGAGCAGGGCTCACAAGTGATTTATTCTGTTAAATTAATCTTGTCCAGCACCGTGTTACAGTGAGTTGAAAATCTCTTCATTCCCATCCCTGGCTGTGCTGTGACTGCAAAGGAGCTGCTCCTGTGAGCTGAGCTGAGCTGAGCCTTGGGGCTGGTTTAACTAAACTAAAACCTCGCTTTGCTGTGCCCAGCAGTGCCACAGCTCCGATTTCCCATCCTGATCCCTGATTTATCCACTGCTCCCCTGTGCCAGGCTGGGTGCAAACAGCCTCGGGCTGTGCCAGGGCAGTCAGGAGGAATTCCCCAGCTGGGGAATCAGGAAGAATTCCTTCCTGGAAAGGATGGATGGGCATTGCAACTGCAGGCAGGTTTGGATCCCTGGAGGTGCCCAAGGAATTCCTGGAGGTGACACTGAGTGCTCTGGGGACAGGGTGGGATTGGTGCTCTTGCTGATCTTTCCAACTTGAACCCTTCTGTGACTTTGCCTCCAGAGCAGCAGAGGGTGATTGTTCATTTCCCATCGGATTAATGGGATAAATTGCCTTTTGTAGTGAATGCATGATTGTTGGATATTTCTGGCCTCACTTTAGGGCATGGTGAGTTTCTAGTGCAGGTTCAGTTCCTCTGGACATCTTCAGCTTCAATTAAAATACCTTGGGAGAGAGAGCAGTTATCCCAAAACCTCCCTGTCCTTTCCCCAGAGGTGTTTGAAGTGTGAGGCTTCAGGAGCAGGGCTGGAAGCAGTGGGAGATGTGTGTGAGTGTGGAGGTGCAGGAAATGGAGCTGATACTCGTTAGTGTGCTAATTAGAGCTGGAACTCTGTGTCAACACCTCAGTGAGATAATCATCTCTGATGAGTTGTTTCTCTTTCAGACGCTGCTGTGTTTGGTTTGGAGCTACAGACCTGCGCTGGGGTGGGGTTTGTGGTGTGGTTTAGGCGTGTGCCAGGCTGAAGAGACTTTGTTTTGGGGTTTTTAAACAGTTTCTAACTGTGATTAGGATTCAGAGTAGCACAGGTGAGGAAGTGTAAGAGTTGCTTTTTGCATTGCTGGCCCTTAGGTCTGGTTCTGTTTCACTCTCTTAAGTCCTGGCATTGATTTTCTTTCATGTCTGCTAAAACTCAGAGTAGAATAGGAACTTGAATTTTGGAAAATAAATGTCACTAGCTCCTTCTCAGCATCATCATCTGTCCTGCCTGTTGTGTGAAGCCCAGTGAGAGAACAGAGCCGCTTTCTTGGCTGAGGAGCAGATTGATAATCAGGGAAAAGCTATTTCAGTCCATCTTTGGCTTTATAATTGTGTTCCAGGGAATGCTGCAGGAACAGCAAATTCAGGCAGTGCAGGGGTCCCTCACTGATCTGCACTAAAGACTGAGCTCGAGCCTAAAGGGATGCATGGCAGTGTGTGCTGGCTTAATCCAGATGACCAGGATTGTTTAAAAAGGGAATTTTCCCATAGCTAATATGCTTCTGACCGTGGAGTGATCACCCACATTTAACCCTGCAAACTCGTGTAGCTGGCTGGAGATCATGAGATCAGCTTTGGGAGGTGGGGATGGGAATATCCAGCACCAAATTGTGGATCCCTGCTGGAAGGATCCTGTTGTGATCCCTGTCCTTGCAGTGATGGCAGCTCCCAGGCTGCTCTGTGACACTTTGGGTTTTATTTTAAATCCTGGCTCTGTGTTCATGGGGTGCCTGTTTAGGTGAATGACATGGTGTGGTGGCTTTTCCCTTCTCTCCCTGCTCACCCTCCTGGCATTTTTAGGTCTACTCTGACCCCATCTGTCTCTGACCTCTGTGGTAAGAACTGGTTGTGGTCATTTGGATGGGTTTTACCAAACAGAGCAATTCCTCCCAGAAATATCTCTAATTATCGGGGTTTAATTGTTGGATCCTGATAGCAGCTTATGATTCTCTGATTTACTGAAACATTTCAATCTTCTGTGTTACCTGGGATGTGGATACAATCCAGACTGTCATTTAAATGAATTTATGATTTTTTTTTCCTTAAATTTAGCAGTGACACAAGTGCCCCTGTGTGAACACAAGGCAGAGCAGCAGTTCCCAGGCAGGGCTGTGGTGCCAGGGAGTTGGTGACTGGTTTTCCATCCTGCTTTTTGGGATAAACCCCTGGAGCAGCACCTTAGTGCTCACATCCAGGGCTCCACATTTTCCACAGGAAAGAGCCCCTGGTGCTCCTGGCAGGAGGTGGGAGCAGCAGGAGCTGACAGAGCAGAGCTTCAGAAAACCTGAGCCACCTTGCCCATCCAGCAGGGAAACACATGGCAGCAAAAGGAAATTAAAAAAAAAAAGGTGGAATAAGCTGTTAAAGGTGACTCCCTGTGCTTGTGCCTGGGATGTGACATCTTTGATCTCCCCTCTGCAGCAGCCTGAGGCAGCAGTTGGCTCAGGGAACAAATCAGGATCCCCTGGAGCAAATTGAAATCCAGGCTTTGCTCCTTCAGCGTGAGAAGAAAATGGATCTGTGGGGTTTATTGGGGCTGTTTGGATGAGTTGCTTCCCAAATCAGGACCAGGCACATTTTGAACAGCTGGATTTCTGTTTCCATGCCAGTGATTCCATCCCTGAGTGCAGAGCAGGAAGAGAGGGCTGTGGGAGCTGAGGAAATTCCAGGTGTGTGGATCCCTGTGGGATGGGCCAGAGGCACAGGGGAAGCTCAGCTCTGTTGAGCTGCAGCTGGGACAGGAAATAATGCAGAATCTGAGGCAGGGAGCTGAAATCAAGCACTGGAATATCGATTGCATTTGTGAGAGTGAAACCCTGGTGCTGTTTGTGTCCTGGCAGGGTTTGAAAACCAGTGGATCAGGCTGAGCTGAGCTCAGTGCAGCCAGGAGCGGCAGAGGACAGGTGATGGATCTGGCACTTTGCCATCAGCAAGGCTGATTTTGGAAAAACAGAATCTTTACAAAAATACGTCAGGAACAGAGGATTCTGCCCTCTGTGTGCTGCTCACATCCTGCAGGAATCACACTTGGAATAATCCAGGTTTGATCTGAGGAGATCTGGCCTGCCCCTTCTGCCGGGGGCCTCTGTGTGCAGCTCCTGCTTGCCTGATGCCATGTGTGCAACTCAAAATCAGGTTGTTCTTTAGAAAAAAAACACATCTAGGTCAGTTTTCGTGTTTATTTACAGATGTTTTGGATGCCAAATATGCAGGATGAATAAGGAATATTTCACATGCCGGGCATGTGCTGGGGATCTGTGCTTTGGGAGGCAAGTGCTTGTTCCAGCACTGAGGTTCTGTAACAGAATCACAAATTGAGAATTGTCCTTGCTGTCCTTTAACAGGTGCACAAAGGGGGAGAAGGGATCTTGCTTTGTCACTAAAATAAGCAGATACAATTCCAGGCAAATATTTGCTTAAATGCTAATTTAGCATCAATTTTATTTAGCAATATGTAGGATTTTTGTTTGGCTTTAGAACTGTGGGGTTTATTGCACCTCTGCAGTGCTTCAGGATTTTAAAGCACGTGCTGCCAGTTTGGGTACTTAGGAGCTCTGGTGAAAAGGAACTAAAGCCACAAAAACGATTTTTAAAAGAATTGTAGTCAGTTTAGTTAATGAAAAAGAGAAGTCTTTCTTTGGGGCATTTCAAGTGTTGAGGGATTTAGGAATAATCTCTTCTGATACATTTATTTGGAAAAATCTGGATTTGACCACATTTTAGGAATTCTTGATACTGTGTCATGTTTTTCAGGGAATTAGGCAGAATGTGCTGCTGCTCTTTGTTTTCCTGGTGGTGGTAAGAGAAGGAAACAGTTCTTTGAGTTCATCTGAAAGAGCAGCCTGCTTTCCCTCTTCTGCACTGGAATGTGTAGCAGGGAAATAGGAGTTTTGTGCTTCTGTTCCACAGTTTTACACAGCATTATCCCCCAGGAAGGTGCATAAATGTTACTGTAACTATTTAAATTTGGGTTCCTGGCCTTGAGGTTTAGTCCCTGATGGGATGTGCTGCTATTTTTGCTTCTCTTGTCCTTCTGGGGTGCCTTTTCTCCCCCTCCATGGCTGCCTGGTGTCCTTCTGTTTTTCCTTTGGAGATAAAAGCCAGGACTTTCAAAGGCAGAGCTTCTCTTTGGACAGCAGTGAATAAAGGGATTGAGAAAAATGTTCACATTGAAGAATCAGAATCCCCAAGGCAGTGCTGGCTGCCAGGAAAAGGCAGTGTGAGCTGAGTTCAGTGGGACAGGCAGGAAAGGCCTGGGTGGTGTCAGTGCCTGTCCTGACACACATTTGTACCTGGCTCCTGGGACAGTCCCTTGGGATGGCTCGTGGGGAGGGGATGAGGAAGATGGAAAGGGGCTCAGAAGGAGAAAAGGAGGCTCAGGGGGAATTTCTGGCTCTGCACAACTCGCTGACAGGAGGGGACAGCCCCAGGTCAGGCTCTGATCCCAGGAACGGCCTCAGGCTGGGCCAGGGGAGCTCAGGATGGACAGCAGCAGGAATTTCTCCATGGAAAGGGAGCTCAGGGATTGGAACTGCTCAGGGAGGTTTGGATCCCCATCCCTGGAGGTGTCCAAGGAATTCCTGAAGGTGACACTGAGTGCTCTGGGCTGGGGACAAAGTGGGGGTCAGGCACAGCTGGGACTTAGTGATCTGGAAGGGTCTGGGATCTGTGTGATCTGGGGTTCTGTGGAGCTGCTGCAGCCTGAGAGCTCCCTGGAGATCCCAGGAGAGCCATGGCCTCAGCCAGGCCGAGCTGTCAGTGTCCCCCAGATCCCATGGAGTGAGTGAGCCCATGGGATGGTGACACACAGGCAGTGAGCTGCACCCAGGAGGCTCAGGGGGTTCAGTGGCACAGGCACTCAGCTTTTCAGTCACTCTGTCTGAGGAGCACAACCTCCATAGAATCCCAGACTGGTTTGGGTTGGGAGGGACCTTAAAGCTCATCCTGCCATGGGTGGGACACCTTCCACTAATCCAGGCTGTCCTAAGTCCTGTGGCCTTGGGGCAGCCACAGCTTCTCTGGACAGCCTGTGCCAGGGCCTCTCCCTCCTCCCAGTAAGAACTGGTGGCTGACTGGTGATGGCTCATGCAGGGCTCAGCATTTGTGCTGCTCCTGTCTGCTTTATCATAATTTATTCCCTTCTCTGGATAAATGGGAAAAGAGAGGCAGCACCATCAGCAGGTTTAGAGTTCAGTGCTCCCTCAGGCACTCCTCTCGTGCAGGGTCAGATTTAGCTTTGTGTTGTGAACTGCCATCAATGTGTAGATTTTGTGAATTAATCTCCCTGCTTCCTGAGCTGTCTTTTAATGTCTTGACAATTGGAGTTCTCTCTGGATGCTGAAATGGGGTGAGATGTAACAGATTGGTTCTGTGGCTCCTCCTCAAACCCCAGGCCTGGAGGAGTTTGCTCACTTGTGTCTGTCTTGTGATAATGTCAATCTATTTTTTGTCTTCTGCACACGATGCACAAAGCAGGTGAGCTAGTGACTTTCCTGGCCACCTCAGCTTTTGCTTTACCTACTTTTGCAATATGTACTGGAAGACATTTAACCATGTTCCCTTTCTTTCCCCTTTTCAGCTCAGAGACACTAATGACCCGCTGTTTTTATGGAACCTCACTACACTGCCACGAAGAGCACCAGCTCATCAGGACTGAGAGAAATCTGAGACTGACTTGTCCTATTTTTCCTCTGAAATCTTCACCAAGTAGTAAACATTTTTTTTTTAAGGGGAAAGGGGGTAAAAGATGTTAAAGCTCCCCCTCGCACCATTAGGGCGCCTGTACCTAATGTACATTTTCCTTAAAATTTCAAAAGATGTTAGGAAATATTTTATAAAACTTTTTTGCAATAAATGACGCATGAAATGACAAAAGACTCTTTGACACTTACATGCAAGGAACCACTTGAATTCTTAGGATGAAGACTCACTGCAGATAATGGGGTTTTTTGTAATGTGACAGTCACTTTGTAAGTTCTGAGAGGTGCCAGTGACGGAGCCAATTTGCCTGGGAAGTTGACTGTAACTTTTGAACTTTTCTTTTAATTCTTGACTTTAGCATTGCAATTTTCCATTCTCTGAGGCTTAGTTAGTATTTAGTGCAGGTGTTAGCAGAGCTGTGATCTGTGATCAAAGCATGTCCAAACCCAGTTGTATTGTGAAATATGAACAGTCCTGCTATTGAGACCAACATTTCCCATAGAGGTGATGGAAAGGACAGTGACCACAAACTCCATGGATCTCTGTTTTATGGGAAAGCTCCTTCTGTGTGAATATGGTTGCATTTTATTTATGCTGTTGTAACACTTAGGGGATTGAGGGTTGTGAAATGAGCTTGAGAGGGTCTACAAGGCAGAGAGCAGCATTTTGCTTCTAATCCTATAACAGGATGGGAATCATGAATGGAGAGTGATTCTATGGGATGGCATTTCTAGTTCAAATCATGGCTTATTTTTTCCTTTTGACATAAATCTTTTTCAGATAGGTAACTAGTAGAGAGCAAAGGTTTTATTAGTTTCTGATGGTTGTTGATCTGAGTTGACTTCTTTGAAAAGCTGCAAATCAAAAAAAAAAAAAAAAAAAAGAAACCCACTGGGTTTTATCCATTTTATTCCCCTCCCACAAAGGTCTTGGGTAAGACTGACTTCAGTGGAGCTTGGGAATGCTGGACACGCTGCTGAAATCTTGAGTTATTAAATATTAATTTATTTGTCACTAATTATTTCCATTGTGTGCACACTGTCTTGGCAGAACCATTTCTTTAAAGTTCTTAGCAGGGGATTTATTGTGTAACCCGGGAAAATAAATATTTGTTTTGAAGAGATGAAAATGTGCACATAATCTACTAAAAGTCAAATTGCTGTTTCTATAGAGATTAAAGGACTTGTAGGAAACTCTTTTCCTCCTTACTGATATCCTGATTCAATTGGAGAAAATAGAATGTCTTTGTCTGGATCCTTTAAAACCAGAGGGACTTTTCCAAGGGGCCTCTGGGTCAGCACAAAGACAATTTCTTCGTGTCTGGAGCCTGAATGAACCACATAAAATCTGAAGTTAGGACAACTCTTGTTATTGGCAACAGGTTTATACTTGTTAAACAATTGGAGAGGGGGAAGTGACAGGCTGGGACAGGCCCCCAAAGCCCAGCCAGGCCCATCAGGGATTCACACACTGAGTGTGTGGCAGCTCGTGCTTTGTGCTGCTTCAGTGTCTGCTTTTCAGAGCTAAATTCTTTAGTTGTAAATGGCAGAAATTAAATATCCCCTACCTATTTTTTAAAAGCAGGCTGTACAATGCTATGCAGTGCATTCAAATTGTACCATCGGCCGTAAGGATTTCATCAGAAAGTACAAACTTCTTTAAAAATGTGCATGAATATTTGTTCTACAGCGCTTTTCCTTTTCACCAGTGGAAGAGGCCCAGCAGTCTGGTCCTGCTCAAGGCCTGGGATGTGATAGAACTGAAAGCTTGAGAGCTGTGAATGAGGAAAGGGGTGACTTGGTGCCGGGTCCGTGCCAGCCTTTTACCTCCGCTTGGATTGACAATAGATGGGGGCTTGGCCTCATCAGGTACATTCCCCCCACTCCCCCTAAAAACCAAACAGAAAAGCCACCAAACCACATGGCACAAAACCAGTTTCTGCTCAGGAAAAAGCCCGGGGCTGTGGTGGCAGGGTTGTTGCACATGGCACTGAGGAGTGCCTGCTGTTGTTTTGTAGTGCCTGGCTGTGCCCCCGGATCCCCCAGGGCTCTCCTGCCCTCCCTCCCTGAGCACAGCGGCTGAAGCAGGAGGGATTAACCCAAGGGATGCAGGTGTGCACTGGAGAATATGGGTATAGAGCAAATAGCATCCAAGGGAGCTCATGTCTGCCTTGCTTTTCCCAGCATTGCGTTGGAAACCACATTTTCATTTGGAAATGAAATTGTCAGGGATATTCTAATGAGAGAGAGTGACAGTAATGTATTGCTTTTCACTTTTTTGCTTTAGTTGCTTAATATTTAAGCTTTGCTCCGTGCTACCTTCTTGTCTGTATATTGAATGGTCACTATGCCTCTTTCATTTTGTAGACTTGAATGAGGAAAATCTGATTCACCCTTTAAGGTTTGCTGAGAAGTAAAAATGATAAAGAATGTTGTGTAACATTTATTCAAATAAAGCCTTGATTTTTTTCAGTGCTCTTTTAAAGGGAAATAATGTTTTGATGTGTTTAACTTTCTTGCTTTATTAGTCCTTGACCCCAAAGCCTTTGATTTATGTCAGAAGTGGTTTTCCTGGATTAAACAAAGATTAAACTGAGGTTGCTGGTCCACTGCTGGAATTCCATCATGTGGACAAGTCTCTACCTAACCTCACCTTTCACCACAGTGGCTGAAAGATCCCAAGCCATGCTCAGCCAGCTGGATATTCCCAAAGCAGTAGAAAAAATTGGAATTAGCAAGAAAAGATGGTGTGGTGGAGACAGATCCACGGAAGCCCTGGTGGCTGTGCCACGGTCCCAGGAGGAGGAGGGATGCCATGGGAAGGGCACAAGCAGTCCTTGGCCTGTTTTTAGGGAGTTCTCACAGTTTTACACAAGTCTTGCCCTCACAGGTAAGTGTACGGGGAATTTCTCCATCCAGGGAGGAATTGCCTTGTCCAGAGCTGGGTTTCCTTGCCCTGGAGCAGGGATCAGGTGGTGCTGGAGAGGTAATTTCTGTTCCAGACACTCAAAGGAGGGCCATGCTAGCAGGTATTTTTCCAAAATATGTGGTTGTGTTGGATTGGTGCTTGGACTTGATGATCTGAAAGGTTCTTTTTCAGCCTTGGTGGTTCCATGATTCTATGGAATGGCAGACTCTGGAACTGCACTTTGCCATCAAATGGAAGGCAGCATTTATACACATTTTTTTCCCACTTGCAATTTTGGTACTGTAAAGAAACATTCCCTGAGTTAAGTTGTAAATGAAAAATAGGCTGCTCGAGTAAACTTGATCTCTAGGAAGTTCTGATTTCCAGGAAGCATTGGTGGTTTTGTGGCACAGGGTGTTTTTATGGCACACAGATGCCAGGAGCTGGTGGCTCACCCAAAGGTGCTAACGCTGCTGGGAAGGGGTTCTTGCAGTGACCTGTTCTCAGTAAAAGCAGTTTTTCCCCCAGATGGAGTTAGCTGTGGAGTGCTGCTCTTGGCCCAGCCTGGGGCCGCTGTGACAAACACCCACATGTGGCTGTGGCCCCAGCACAGCTCCAGCAGATGGTTTTCTTTTCCTTCACGCTTGTTTCTCATTCTGCCGGGATTACAGAAACTCCCATCCCCTTTCTCTCATTATTCCTTCAGCCTTGCAGCAGCTCCTGTTGAATTGGCGATCCTCATTAGGCTGGGAAATCCTGCTGCAGTGTAATTGCCCGCTAATGGCTTTTCCTTTGTGACACGGCCTTGGCAGCGGCCTGTGGGGACGCAGCCATGGGAGAGGTTGGCCGGGCAGATTTCAGAGCTCTGCAATTACTCCGTGGATTAATCCTCACTCCAGTGCTTGGCAAAGGGACAAAGGTGAACCGAGGCCCAGACAAAGCCCCTCTAATGGCGTTTGCTGCTGCCCCCAGCATCAAAAGGGCGACACAATGCGGGCAAAAGTGCAGCTCTGGCACGAGGGCTTTGGAGAGATTCCATCCAAAGTGTGAGGGATCAGAGTTTAGATCTTGCAGGGTGAGACCAACAGGGGCATTGCTGAAGGGAATGGTGGCAGTGGCTGAATTCACAGTGTCACACTCTGGGTATTTGAGAGCATTTCGGGTGAGGCCGCCGGGCCCTGCCTGAGGCCTGGCTGGGCCTGAGGGGCTCCCTGGGCTCCTGTGCCTCATGGAGAGAGAGT
>VRYO01001726.1:8430894-8459144 GCA_009812075.1 Sialia sialis | reverse complement strand
GCTTGAGGATTTGTGGAAAGCTGGGCTGGGAGGATTCATGGAGCTGAGGAGTGTTTGGGCCCTCAGAACCTGTACCACTTTGTCAGGGCCCATCTCTGCTCCAAGGGAAGCTGTGCCTGTGCTGAGCCCCTCACACAGAGCCAAACCCTTGGCACCAACTCCCCTCTCTGCCCTGGCTTTGTGTCCTCCTCCCTTGTCCTTGCTCCGGTTGTTTTGGGATTTGTTCTCCCTGTCGTGTTGCACAGGCAGAGCAGGGAGCCAGGAAAAGGCTCCTGTTGTTTGCTGGGTCATACTGTGGGGTTTATTCACATTCCATATCCGGCTTTTATGGTTCTGCTCCTGCTTTTCCCTGGAGTGTCTCTGTGCTCTTTGTTTTGCCTTCCTTGCTGGGTTTGCAGCACAAGCCATGGGTGCCCCACACTCGCCAGACTGGGCACCCCTGCAGAGGTTTTTGGCATCTTCTGTATTTGGGGTAAATATTCCAAGCCCAGGAGGCGTAGTTCTAATTTTGAAATCTAGATTTTCAGCTGAGATCCACATCTTCAGAGCTTAGGGACTGGAATTTCTGCCTTTGGTTGTCTTGTCATTAAATATTAAGTGAGGCTGTTCCTGCTGGAGGGTTCATCCAAACACGGAATGAAGGCTCTGAGCTCTCAGGGGAAGGGGCTGAGGGCCTTCAGTGTTCAGGGATGGATATTGGACCATGCTAAGGATTAGACCCCAGGAACCCTGACACTGCTCAGATGGATGTGGGTGATGCTTCTGTGATTCACTCACTTGGCTGTGGCTGCCTTTAAAAAAGCAGCATTGGGCATGAGCTGTGAGAGCAGAACTGGGGGGGTTGGACTTCACACCCATCTGTATTAACACTGCAGGATCCTGCCAGGAGCCAGCAGCTGCATCTTGCCTTGGAAAACCTGCTGGCTCCAGGTTCCAAGGCCTCAGCTGCACCCCAGCTGGGAGCAGGGACACAAATGTGCTGGGGCACAGGGAGAGCTGTTTCTCCAAGGGCAGCTCAGGGCTGGAGCCATGGGCAGGAAATCGGTGAGCTCGCAGCCCCCTCCTTTCCCTAAGTTCCAAATACTGCAATTCTTCCTCCCTCAGACAGAGCAGTGCCCCAGGATGGAGGGTCACAGCCAAAGGAGCTCATGCAAATAGGACAAATGCAATTAGAAAAGCCCTGGCCCTGCTGCCTCTCCAGGGACCTGCTGGGCACTTGCCAGCACCACTCAGGAATCCACTTAGGAAGCTCTTCCAGCACCACTGCCCAGACGAGATAACAGCATTTTCCCTTCCTCCTGCCATCCCTGCTCCCTGGAGGGAGGGGGATGCTGCAGTTCACTCACCAGAGGCAGAACAAAATCCCACTGGCCAGGGTGTGCCTGATCCAGAGCAGGCACAGCTCCCTCCCGGATCTTCCCGGCTCTGTGGCTGCCAGGGGGTCACTCCTGTTCTGCAGCTGCTCCCAGAGCCCATGGACACCAGACAGAGAGTCCTGGGAGCCAGGAGAGAGCACTGGGCCCAGCCAGGCCAGGAAAGGCAAACCTAATCCTGCTGCATCCATTTAGGGAAGTGCAGGATTTGTAAATTGTCTCCTTGAGAAACAGTGGGGGAGAAATGTGCAGTTCTGGGGACTCCAGGCTGCAGCTGCAGATGGTTTCCAATCGGGAAATTCCCACTGAATGTGCAGAATCAGGAAAAAGGGGGTTTATTTTAATTTTCAGTTGATTTAGAGCTTTTAATCTTTGTCAGGGTAGGCAGTGATGCCTCTGGCTTAGTGCCACAATTCCTGTGCCAAGGGCTGCCCAGAGCCCCCCCAGCAGTCCCAGCCCTGCCCAGGGTGGGAAAAATGAAGTTGCTGAGCAAGAAAATGTTGGGATCCATCCAAACAGGGGGAGCTTGTGAATGAGCAATGTATGAATGCTGCACATTAAGTGTGCCCCAGCACATCTTTGCCCATGTTGGAGAGGAGGCACTGGGATATAATTGGTTCTTGGCTGCAGCAGTAATCCCTTGGGAATAACACCGCTAATTAAAGCCCAGGAACTGGTGACCAGCAGCTTCTCCTCTCTCCCTGGCTGGGGCTGTGCTAATCAGGGGCAGGTAGATCCCAGGAAGTTTTGTGCTAATCGGGGAGGGGAGGATTGGGCTTGAAAGCTTGGTGCTTTGTCAAATCCTGAATATCCCAAGGGATGAGCTGGGGGGATTTTGGATCCTGCTGGGCTGTGCTGGGCCTGTCAGTCCCACTGACCCTGCCCTGCTCTGGCTGCATTTCTTGGGGCTGGGGTTTTGGGAGACAGAGCTGAAGATGTGAACAAGGGAGATGCTTTTTTTTATCTTTTAAGAGAACTTAAACGCTCCAACTCTTTGTTGGAGGGAACCGCAGGTGTTCAGCTCCTCTGAGGGCCAGGCCTTGGGACTCACGAGCAGGACCTGGAATGAGGCCAGGTTGGATGGAGCAAACTGGTTTGTGGAAGGTGTCCCTGGTCTCTGGAAGTGTTCCTGGTCTGTGGAAGGTGTCTCTGGTTTCTGGAAGGTGTCTCTGGACTGTGGAAGGTGTTCCTGGTCTGTGGAAAGTGTCCCTGGTTTCTGGAAGGTGTCTCTGCCCATTTCAGGGCTGGATGAGCTTTAATGTCCCTTCCAGCCCAAACCATCCTGGCAATTTGTGGTTCTAAACCTCCGTCCATCTGCAGCCAAAAGGATTAAAGTGTCTGAGAAATGAGTGAGAACCTCTGCATAAAACAGACACAAATCCCAGTGTCAGTTCTGGTCAAAAAATGGAAGGTTTGAGCCACAAGTGTTATGGAAATCCTGGAGAAAGTTCTTTGTAGGCCAGCTCATGGACAAGGCCAACATTGCCTTTGTTTCTGTGCAAACACCTCAGGGGAAAGGTCAGGTACTGAAAGGTTTTGTGTTTGGCAGGAAAAGGAAGGAGGAGCACAGGGGAGAGCTGAGGATGGACCACTCCAGCTGGAAAAGAGGCACATGCTGCTTACCAGGAGGGTGAGTAACTGCTGGAACAGTTGAGCAAGGAGCTGTTGGGTTTAACAGCACTTATATTTAAAACATTGTGTTTCCTAAAACAGCTTTTTCCTATTAGGAGTTGTAAATCCAAGAAGTGTGACTCAAAACTCCCTGGCACACACTGAGTTGTGGCCTTGGCACCAGGAGGAGGCACCAGTTATTTTATTGGTGGCAGCTGGGAGGACTAGTTCAGACATAAAAAAACACTTTAAAATCAAAAGCAAGATACATGCACTTGTTCAGGATCTGGACAATGCAAAAGGACTTTCAGGCAATTAACTGGAATTTTGCCTAGAGGAGATCTTGCTGTGGTGGCAGACAACACCTGCCAGAGGTTTCTGCTCCAGCTGGAGAGTGGCTCTGAGGAGGGAGGGGTGACCTGGAGGTTTGAGTGCTCAGTGCCAGCATGCCCAGTTCCCAGTGACTTTCACACAATCCAATTAAATGACAAACAATCATCAGCTGCAGTCCTGCTTCCTCTGACCTTCCCTTCATTGGAAAACTCCAGGTGCACATCAGGCATCCTGCAGGGGACTTGCTCAGTGATTTGATGATGTGTTTGCACAGCAGGTAGGAAATTCAAAAGCCTTGTTGTGCTTCTATTTCCCAGAAATCCCCCAGCCTCCAGCTGAGAAGGAATATTTGCAGCTCCCCAGGCCTTCAAAGGGGTGAAGCAGGAACAGAGTGGAAGGAACAGAACTCCTGTCCTTGAACCCCTGAAGCAGCAAGTTGGAAAAGGTCACTGCTGTAACTGGGCACAGGAGCCACCCATGGGTGAGTGACACTGCACAGCGTGGGCAGACAGAGCAAGGAAATTTGAAATAATTTGCAAAATTGCAAGTTTAAAGCATGCAGGGTAGTTGCAAAGTGGTTCCAGTTTTGTCCATGCCAGGGCTGTGCTGGATGGTGCAGCTGAGTGGAAGCGGGGCCAGCTGGTGCTGCTGGACACCTCTGCACTGCTCCAGCTTTTAGGCAAGATCATTCACATATCTACTAATCTCAAACCACTGAGCCTTCCCTGCAGAGCTCAGCTCGGGGAGCACAGGTTTCACAGCTCATCCAACCTCAGGCCCAGCTCTAAACTGAAACTAAACTGAAAATGCAGCAGGATGGAGTTTAACAATAAAAAAAACCCCTGCACAGCTGCAGAGACAAAAATGACATTAAAACACCAAACCTGCTGTGCCTGGAAAGGCTTTTCCTTTAGCGAAAGGCTGGAACTCCTGAATTTCAGACACACAGAGACTTCCTGAAATGAATTGGAGATGACACCCAATAGCCAAGGCAGCCACTGCTAATTATTTAATTAAATCATGTCTGAAATCTGCATGGAGACAACTGCAGAGTGTGCCTCCAACTGAACACTTCAGCACTAATAAAAACCAGGAAGGCAGAATTACAAAAGGCACCTCTCAAAAACCTGAATGAGCCACCACAACAGAACATATAAATAAATATATCCATATATTTATGTTTATATAATGGCCTGGTTTGGGCTGGAAGGGACCTCAGAGATCATCTCAGTCTAGAAACAATTCCATGTCCTCAAGGTCTAGTTACTGAGGAGACCTTTTGTAATCAGCTCCTGTGGATCCCTGCAACATGACTGGATCTCAGACAAGCAGATTTCATTTGAAGGTAACTTTACAAGGTGTGCAGGGAAAGAGGGAGGCACAAAATGTCACTGTTACCTTCAGAAAAATCAACACCCAGTAAATAAACTGCTGGAAGGGGGGCAGGAAATTAAATGACAACACTGCTGCAAGCAGGGCCAAAAACTCCAGTGCTTGCCATGAATGTCCTGCAGGGGATTGTTGGTGGCACCTGTAACCACAAACCCACCTGGGGAGGGCTCAGCCCAGGCAAGAAGCTCACAACCCAAAGAGCAGGAGTAGCAAGCCTTTATTACAGGATCCATGATTGCAGGGCAGAGCTGTGTCCAGTCCCAGCCAGCTGAGGTGGGGCAGTGCTGCTGCATTTCCCCATTGCCAGGACACCACCAGCCTCTGTTCCAGCTCTGGAATTCCCTGCTGCTGCCGCTGCCAGCACTGAGCGGGCCAAACCAAGGAACTGCCTCTTGGAAAAGCCAAACACCGCAAGGGAAGGGAAAAAAATAAATAAAAAAAGAATAAATCACACACTGGACATGGTTAGCACTATGAGAAATTGAACGAGTTGCTTTACATCCACATTGCAAATAATTTCACAAGCTGGGAAATGAGTTTGCTGAGTCTCCTCTGCCCCTGGGGGTGGAGGGTGCTGGATGCTGGATCCTGGCAGGGATGTGCAGAGCCACTCTGAATCCATGTTATCTGTTGTTGTTGGGGTTTTGAACAAAATTGATGGAGTAGGAGCCAGTTGATGAATCCTGTTTGATCTGGAAGTTCTCTGTTGACAGGCCGAAGGGGCGCAGCACCAGATTGCCCAGATCCTTCAGTTTGCCTGCAATGACATTGCAAGAGAGCACAGAGCTGAGCAGAGGGAAAACTGCCATGGAATGACACCAGCCCTGCTGCTTTATCCACACAGGTAAATGCTGAGCAAATCTCTGCATTTTGGTCATATTTGGGCTCTTAGCAGGAATTAAAGATCACTGTTAAATATCCACAGAGTATGAGAGTTAATAAAGTCCTGTCAGTACATGGAGCACACCTGATTCCTGACTCTGGGAAATGGATCTTGCCACAGCTGTAAGAGGGAAAGGACAACAGGAGGACATCCTTTAACACAATCCTGTACAGAAATATCAGAATACATAAAGTGAAACGGGAAACAGAGGTAACAACTTCACTGCTGGCATGACACCACAAAGGAAGAAGAGGGCCAGTTTGCAAAGAAAACCATTCTTTTCCTCCTGGTTTCAATGCAGAACTGTACATTTCCCAAAGGAAAAGCAGAAATTTGGACAAGTTGAAGCTTTCTCAAGGTTTGCCTCCCCAGGCTGCACTCCCAGCTGCACTGAGTGTGCCTGGCAGGACACGGGGAAAGCCTTTCCCACCTGCAGGGAGCTGGGTGGATTTTCCATCAACACCCCTGAGTGCCTCAGGATCCACCCCGCAGCTGCCCAGCCCGGATTTGGGGCTTGATGAGAATTTCCAGCACATCCCAGCTCACCTTCCTGCTGCCCTGGCCAGCATGTGGGGCAGCCACACGGAATGAATTGTTAATGAGGCAGAAGAAAGGCCCGGCTTTTCCGGGCACTGCAGCCCAGAGCTGCTGCTGCTGTCCTGGCACACACAGAGCCAGCATTGTGGGGAAGCTCTGTCTCCTCCTCCCACTGCTCCTTTCAGCCCTAAATTAAGGGCTGGAGTGAACTGCAACCCCCTCCTAAAGAAAAGCTGCCTCACAGGCTGTGCTGGGAGGAAGGAAAAGGCACCACGTGGAGCTGGGGCTCAGCTGCAGAGGCTGCCCAGCCTCCAACACTCCCTGTCCCCAAGCAGGGTCACCCTCTCCTCCCTCTGCCCTTTTTTCTCACACGTTTTGCTCTTTTTCTTGTTTATTTTCCACCTGCAACTCCAGCACGTTCAGGTTCCTCACCAAAGCAAATATTATGGAGGTTAGCAAGAAAACACAACTGTAAAAATCAATTTAGGGCTCAGAAGTCTGTGATTCATTACTCACCTAAACTGCAATTCAACAGCCTATTGAAAGAGGCAGATGCAGGAAAAGATTACTCACAATTTACATTAAGATGTAACAGCCAAAATTAATTGCTATTCAGTCTCTCTGGCAATAATTCTGGCTTGTGTTAATGTGGGGTTTGGAAGTTGAAAAGCTCCATCTTGCTTGTGTAAAGAATTCTTTTGGAGAAAAGACAAATTTCCTGATGAGGTCTCCTCTTTGTGTAACTTCTTGTACTACCAACATTTTTAAGCAATTAAAAGAGCAAGGGCAAATCCTTCTCCCTTCCCTAAATGGTAAATGAGGAGTGAACTGTAAGTGTAATTTGGTTCTGCTTTAATTTAAAATCACCTTGTGCAGGGTTGGGGTTCAGGTGCAAACACAACAGAAGAAAAAACCTCAAAGAAACCCCATAATTCTTTAGGCACAAAGCCTAATAAATAGCTTTGCTGATCTCAGGTAGCTGGAAAAATCTCTTTTTGGCAGGAAGGCCCGGGTGAGGTGCCCCCAAACTGCTAAAACCTTTCCAAAGCTCCCCTCTCCTCACACCCTCTCCCCAAAGGAGTGGTCCCAGATATCACAGTAATTAGAAAAGTCTCTAAACAATATTGGGTGGCTTTAAGGAGAGAAATACAAAACCCCCCAGAAAACGTTCACATCCTCTCACTGAGGATGCTCGTGGAAGGACAGAGGGAAAAACCACTTGGATTGGAAATCCAAGGCTCTCTTTGATGTGAACTCAGTCACTTCATCCTGAGTAAATTTCAGTGGCAGCAGAGCTGATCAAAACATGGAAATAACTGAAATAAAAATGTCAGCCTTGGAAAAGGGAGATCCTCGAGGACACACAGCACCAGGGGGCTCAGCCTGGCTACAAACCAGGATTTTTCTGGTGCCATCAACCTCAGCAGTCACATGGGCACAAGGAAAATCCAGGCAGGAATGTGTGCTCTGTGTGATTTCCACACAGGCTCTGCACAGGGGCTCAGGCTGTGACAGGAACGAGCTGCAGCCCTGGGAAACAGGAAGCACACTTGGGCAGGAGGAGGATGCACTCCATTTATCTGGCTTTGTTTGTACACAGCTTCATGGCAGTGGGAGGTGCTTGGTGTTTGAGTTACAGAAGAAAAGCTCAGCCAAACCAGGACAGGCCACTTCACTGACTGAGCAGCAGCTCCATGTCCCAAGGAACCAAAGCACAAAAACTGGGACATTGTTCCTAATTTCAGCTCAGTGTCAGTGCTCCTGGAGCACTGCAACTACCAGGATGCCTCACATTTGCTGTCCTGGAGCCCAAAAGTCTGGAATCCAACCCAGGCACCTGAGCTGCCTGGGGAAGGCAGGAATGTCCCAAGCTCCAGCACAGTGCCAGAGCCAGCTCCCTGTGGCAGTGGGAAATGCCATCAGAAAGGGTGGGAAAGTGGGAACAGCTCCAAACAAATTCACTGTACACCACAAAATTCCAAAGGAATCTCTGAACCACCACATTCCATCGAATTTCTCTTCTCCTTCCAGAACTCCCACCTAAGCCCCCTCCAGGGCTTTCCCCTGACCTCAGACAGAGCTGCAGCAGTTTGCAACCCTTGGGAAATGTTTCCTTCCTGCATGGCACCACCAGTGCCTCCCTCAGCAGCACACAGGGAATCCTGGAGCACTCAGAAGGAGCTGCCCCATTCCTGACTTCATTTCAAGAGAATGTTTTCAAGAAACCCCTCAGTCTGTGTGGCTGAGATGAGCTCAACCCCTCTGCCACCAGCACTGTCACTTAACCTGAGCTGTGACAATCCTGTCCCACACCAGGCTGGGGAGGGACACAGGTTCTGTGCTGTCTGAACTCCGTGTGTGACATCACTGAGAAGGCATCTCCTGCTCCAGAATCCCAACAGAAAGCCTGAAGTGGTTCCCAAAAGCCCAGTTCAGTTTTGAAATCTCAACTGCCACTTTTAAAGTATTAACACTGTTAGAAGAGATCCCACCTAGTCTGACATCCAGGAAAAAACCAACAGTGCAGAACTGGGCTTGGATTTACTATTCCAGTCAAATCCCTTGTGATTAGTGAGGACCTTCAGAGTTCAGCAAAGATCAGGAATTATTTTCACATCACTTTGTGCTGAAACCCATCCCATGTCCGACCCGTGGGCCTGATCCTGCTGGAGATTTTCTGCACTGACATCACCCTTAACCTGCTTTATTTGGGGCTTGCTCTCAGCACAATGGGGGAAGCAGGCAGATTCTGATCCTGTAAAGCTCTGCAAAGCCTCCCTGACACTCCGCTAGGTCAGAGCACACCAAAGCCAGAGCAGAGCAGAGGCTGCAGGAAAGAAATGGCAGGAAAACATCAGCACAAGCTGAAACAGTCTCTTCCTCCCAAATATATCAAGAATCAGTGGGAAAGACAGGCTGAGTTTGTTTAACCTGATTTTCTGCAGAACAGCCAAGCACTGCCCTAGGAACTGTAATTCCACTCCTGGTGCTAGCCCTGGCCAGCTCCAACTCAGCCTCCAACCAAAAGCAGTGAAATGCTGAATAAATCAAGGCAGACATGAACACTTGGAGGTGCTACAGAAAGAATCACATTTATTTCTTCTGCCCCAGATCAAACATCCCCAGTTATTCCAGCTGGGGCAGTTCCTTTAGGCACAGCTTTAGTGAAAGGCCTGGTTTATCCCTTTCAGGGGAATGTTTGCTCTGAGGGTTTATTTGCAGGGAGAAAGGGCTGAGGAGTTGGGTTGAGTCTTACATATATCAATATGAAATTGTTTCAGAAGGTTTTTAATTTTCTTTTTTTAAATGGAACTCATGGCTTTTTCTGCTTGGGAGAATTCCTTGTCTTCAATTTACTGTAGGTGAAACCAAGCAACTGAGAACTACAAAGAAATCAGGAGTTTTAGCACTGAATAAATATTTCCTTTCAGATTTACCTCCTTTAAATTTTATACAAGAGATTCTATTTATGCATATTTTCTAGTAGATTATGTTTTTATGGAAGCACATACTACTCACCCAACATTTCTTTCTTTAATTTTTCATTCCTCTCCTCAATTTGCTGTGGTAATCTCTGTGGAGAGAGAGAGAAAAAAACTGGAATGAGATCCCTGCTTTCAGTAATGCTCCCATTTTGGACAAGAGCAGTGACAGAGACACAAATCCTGAGGTGCAGCTCCTGCTCCAGGCTCTGAGCTCTGCTAATCCAGCATTTCCCACTCCAGGAAGGTTTTTATGTTCACCCATTTTTATCTGTGTTAGTGATACCCATCCCAAAGTACAGCTGCTTCTGGGAAATCACTTCATCTGCCCTAAAATCCCTCAAAACCTGTGTGGAAGCTGAATTCCTCCCAACAGTAACACACCTGTGAAAACCCAAACCCAACCATTGCCTCCATCAGTGAAACTTTCTGGGAGAGCAGCAATGGGGATGATCTGAGCACAAGCCATGAGAATTCCAAACTGTTTAGTCTGGCACTGAAAAAGTCAAAAATAACTGAGGATTGAGATCAGAACCCCAGCTCTGCACTCCTGAAATACAAACCAAATCAGGAATCAAAGAACTATTGTGCATTTCACATTTTAATCTGTCATTTAACAGGGTCATGACATTCCTTAGAGCAGTGTGAGATCATTCCTGTGGGCAGGGAGGAGGAAGATTTGCTCTAACTGTGAATGAAGCCAATTTGCAGATTTTCTTGAGGCATCATTTTCATTGCCAGTGAGGGGGGAAAGATCCTGTGATATTCCTGCAAAGCAGAGACACTTTCACCTTCCAAGAGAACAGAATTTCTCAGCCTCCTCCAGGTCAGAGATGTAACCAGGTATGTGGAGTCAACAGCTGAAACCTGGGGGGGTTTATTATGAAATTTAGAGATTTATGATGACTATTTGAAAAGTGTAAAATTACAGCTGTCACAATTTTCAAGAAGGGAGTTTTAAGCTTCAGTCTCAATAGCTGGCTTCTCCCCTCAACTCTGACAAGGACCAGCTCAAGGCAGAACAGACAAATGCCAGTGCAGGGTCATTTGAGGGCATTTTCTCCAAAGTCTCTGCAGCCAAAGGCTGTGCCTGCCCAAGGGAGGCCAGGGAGCAGGAGGGGTGGAAATCAGGAATAAACACAGGAGTGGGCCTGAAGGATGGCCAGAGGAGCAGCACTGCTGGAGATTCCCTCTGGGCTCTCCTGGGGGATTATCAGGGCACTGAGAGCAAACCCTGCCTTTGCAGAGCAGGACAGGGTCTGCAGGGGTTCCCAAAGCCTGGACAGATCCAGCCCAAACTGAGGGGCTGACTCAGAATCCTGGATTATCCTGAGGGAAGAGACCACCAGGATTATGCAGAGACCCTCCAGTGCACCCCTGGCAGCACAGTCCAAACCCCATTCCCTGGGGAGCTGTTCCCAGCTCCTCTGGGGGAGCTCAGCTGTTGGATGGGATCCCCCCTCACCACCAGCAGCACTCACACAGTTAAGCAGAATATTTTCTGCCATCAGTGCAACTGATCCAGTCCCCCAGGAAATCATTCCAGGCAAGCTTTCTTGCCTAATATGCCATAAAAGCTGTTCCTAATCTGTCACTTACAACACCACAGTGTGGGGAAGAGGGGGGCAGAATCACTGCTAATGATTTATTTTCCCAAATGGAGACTTAAAACAATTAAGCCTTTCAAAAAGATTTCTGTAACAACATATTCAAGGTTTAGAGACGAATTTGCAGGTGATGCACATGAGGTTTTTTTTTCCTTCTGAGGCAGGTTCACTGGTGTGAAGCTGAACGAAAATAATGATAAATAAGTTAGGCCAAAGTTCACTGAAAGGCTTAAGCTTACCATGCAAGCTTCTCTGGCTTGATGGACTGATGGGTCTTTTTCTAGCACTGCCTTATAATCTTCCAGAGCTTCATCTAATTTTTCTGTTTTTTCATAGAGTTCTGCTCTCCTCAGCAAAGCTCTGATATAGTGAGGATCTAATTCCACAGCTGGAAAACAAAAGCAAAGCTCAGGATTGTACTTGAAACATTTCTCCAACCCTCCCATGAATTCTGAAGTGTGTATTACATTGGTAAGCTGTCCTCAGAATGTAAGTCAGGATCAAGCAGAGCACACCTTAAAGCTAAGTCAGAATTCAGAAACAGCTGCCTGGGACAGTCTCATGCTCATATTTCATTTAATGTCCACAGTATCTCACAGATGGAAGTGATTTATGATCCCAAAGCTTTAAATGTGCAATCCTATCCGTGCAGGGGTTCTAAGTGATGCTGCAGAAACGTTAAGGACCTGCAAGATATTCCAGTTTTTGTGTTTAGCAAGTGGCTATTATTAGATTGCAGCTAAAGTTAAATATCCCTCCAGACACACACAGCAGGGAAAATCAGCCTTGCCACGCTTATCTCGGTTCAAGTGGAGACAAACTCCAGAAGAATTTCTGGAGCTCCTCTGAATTTAATATTAAACAGTGCAGACTGTGCTGGGAATGCACAAACAGTGATTTCAGCTCTGGGAGCTGCACAGGGGCATCCTGAGTGAGGCTCAGCTTCTCCTCCCCTCACCCCCTGGCAGCCTGGGCTCAGACTGAATGTTAAACCCAGCACAACCCCCAATGGTGATTCCTGAACATTCCTCCAGCCATTTTGTACCTCAGAAACTGGGAATGGGAAAGATTTCATCACAGAAACAGGGAAAGATTTCACCTCAGAAACTGGGAATGTCAAAGATTTCACCTCAGAAACTGGGCATGACTTCACCTCAGAAACAGGGAAAAGATTTCACCTCAGAAATGGGGAATGGGAAAGATTTCACCTCAGAAATGGGGAATGTGAAAGATTTCACCTCAGAAACAGGGAAAGATTTCACCTCAGAAACAGGGAATGATTTCACCTCAGAAATGAGGAATATTTAAGATTTCACCTCAGAGAGAGGAACTATGAGGGATTTTTCATCACGGAAAAAGCTCTGTCCATTTTATAATTCCCAGCCCATTTTAAACGGTTCTGGGGACAGTTAAATCTCAATATCCAGGTAAATATTCGAGTTGATTTCCTTTGTTAGGACAAAGGCAGTGGCACAGTCAGCAAGCTGCAGGTGCCTGAATTGCTGTGCTCCAGTCCCTGGGGAGTGTCAGGCCCTGGCAGCTGAAACCTCCCTGCTCAAAGCACATGGATTCCCTGGGAGCCACTGCAAAATTCAAGGTGTTTTTCAGCAAGCAGCAGCTCCAGAGGCAGGCAGAGCCCCAGGGAGGGAGGCCAGGGGGGATGTGGTACCTCCAGGAGCCCTGAGAGCAAGCACAGCTCCCATTTCTGTGCAGGCAGGGCTGGCACACAGCCACTGGATTAGTTCTCTGATTGGTAATTTGGATTTTTCTCCCCAGCTGTCACAGGGAGTTTAGCAAACACTCGAGGGTGGGTGAGTGGGTGGAAGCAATAAAGCAAAGCACAGCTGAACTGATTCCACCAGAAGGTGCAGAGGGAGAATGCGCAGGGCAGCAACAGGGGAACAGAAGCCCTGGTGACAAAGCAAAAGCTGTGCAGGAAAGGGACTCGATCAGGCTTTTAACTCTAGAAAGCCTCAGAGCTGTTTGGAATCTGGGATTAAACCTGGATTTGGGGAGGATGGCAGCTGGAAGTGGGGTTGAAATCACAGGTGTGGGAAACAGTTTCCACAGGAAAGACTTTCCCATTACAAACAAGCACAGACTGCAGCCTTATGGTACAAGAGAACAGAAAGCAAATTACTGCAGAGAGGAAAGGTTTGACAGACATTTCACAAAATAAGCAATACAAATCAGGTGTTTTCTGTTCAATTCTTTAAAGACCCTTATGCCCAAAATTACAGCTCTGCAGTGAAAGCACTAAATGACACAATTTATGTATAAAAATCTGGCACAAGAGCAGCACAGAGAGAAAAAAATACCTTTGGTGCAGTCACTCAGGGCAGCCTCTGTCTTGTCCTAGAACACAAAACCATTTTTGTTAGACTGAAATGATATCTCTCCATGTCCCCATCCCTGGAGGTGACACTCAGGGCTGGGGACAGGGTGGGGATGGGGGGCTCTGGTCACTTCAGAACTGCATTTGTGCCAGGCTCAGTCCAGGCTGCCACAACTGAACCAACACTCACCTGTTTCATTTTGGCAGCAGCTCTGTTTGAGAACAGAACAGCCCTGTCCTTCTGGAAGCAGGCTGGGCAGATCTGCAGAGCTTTGGTGTAGGACTCCTCTGCCTCTCCAAAGTCTGCAGAGCAACAGGAAAAACACAAACCAAACCATTTATTTCCAACCACTGAACCCCATGGCTGAGATTCCTTTGGAAACAATTCTCAATATCTGCTGGTATGACACCAGAATCAGTAGCTGCTCTCAAAGAATATCACTAATTACATAAACACAATCAATTATTTTAAAATTGACTTAATCCTGCTCATAAAAGCAGGAACAAACTCCCGAGCTGAAGGCAACCAGTGCAGCAGGACGTGGATGAAATTCTCATCCCTGAAATAGTTTCCTCTTTGAGCAGAGGTGGAATCCCTTTGGATGAAGTGCTGAAAGCTGTCACTGCACTAAGCAGTGACACAGCTGCAGGGAGCTGCAGGGCCACATCATCTTCACTTGTCTCAAACATCAGAGGGGTTGTCAGGGAGAGGCCAGGGGTGAAAGTGCAGCCATGCTCCAGGCCTGGGGCTCTCCAGCAGGTCCCTCCTGCCCTCTCTGATTCTTCCAGAGCTGGAGATCATTGCAGGATTGTTCCCTCAGGACACAATTCCTGTGTCCTGCTGACTGAGGGGAGCAGGAACCTGCCTGGGAATCCTGCACCCACCAGCAGATCAAATCAAAGGTCTGACACAAACTACTTCCCCCCTTCTGTTTGTTTATAAAATCAGTGTGTGAAGGTACAAGACAGCTACAGAGCCTCAATTCTTGAATCAGCTCTGAGCACAACCATCAGTCCAACTCAGAGCCCCAGGGAAGCTTTTTTTGATCAGTAAAAGAAACCCTGGCTCTTGGAAAATCCATGGGTTTGTATGTAAACACGCAGCTTTCATGGCAACCCTGCTTTAGTGTCCAAATCTTTGGGATTTAAACTCTACAGGAGGTCTGGTATCTCTGTGTGTTCTCTAGAGCTGGATGAAAAATGAAGGAGGTGATAAAATTCCACAAGGGCAGTGGGAGATCTCCCTCAGGGGTCTCTGCAGCACCACGGGGCCTCAGCACTGATGTGAGATTCTCCAGCATGCACAGGGTGCACAGGGATGATCAACCCACCTCCTTTCTTGAAGTGCTCATTTCCTTTCTCCTTCAGCCCCGTGCTCTCCTTTCTTCTTCTCTACAAAAGAGAAGACAATGTCTCAGAGTATTTCACTGAAGTGAACAACTAGGTCAGCTGCACTTCCAAATAAAGTGTGGAGGAATAAAACATAACCTGAAGAGTTTTAACTCTGCCAAGATCTGCTTGTAGACCCTGTGACACGAAATCCTTTCTATATCCATGAAACACTGGAGTGTAACAGCAAGGCAATTAAAAAGCTCCACTTGACAGCCACCAGGAAGCAGGGAGAGCCTCCATGGAGAATTCCATGCTTTAAACCAACACAGGAGCTTTTAGCTGGCTGTTTGCTTCTCCTTTCCAACTCCATTTAATTCACTCACTGCAGGTCAACTGTGCAGAATACATTTGAAATGTAAAGTCTCCAAAGTTTTGCTTGAAATAATTCCACCTCAGCAATTCCAGTTATTTTCAGAGATGCACAAGGAAAGATTTCAACCCTGAAAGATTTCTTAGGAGAAGTAAGTGGATCTTTGTCCAGTGAGAACTGAACATGTGAGCAGAGCTGTGTTTTTCAACCAGGAACATCTTGGCACAGCCTGTGACACACAAAAGTCAGGATGTCACCCAGCCATCCCTTCAACCTCCTGGCACTGCAGACATCTCTGGAACAAAGCAGGGACAGGCAGCAACATCAGCAGCTCAGGAGTCACTCTGTGCTCCAAACAGCAGCCTGGAGCACTGATTGTTCTCCCAGCACACAAAGGGCTTCAATGGAGGTGTCTGGAAATGACAGATCACTGAGCAATTAAAAAGCCAACACTAGGAAAAGGAGCAGTTTCCTTTCCTGCAGATCGTGTGAATCAAGGATTAATGCAATTATCAATATCACACAGAACATCTCCTTGGAAACAGCTAAATATAGCACAGAGTGTGGAGCACTGCAGCAGCTCCAGCTATGCCAAAGAGCTGACAAACAGCTCCAAATCCCAGCTCTCCTTCCTTTCATTGCCTTTGGGATTTGGTGTACCTGACCATTGGCACCAAACAGCTCCAAGTCCCAGCTCTCCCTGGATTGATTCACCTGACCACTGGCTCCAAACCCCAGCTCTCCCACCTTTCATTGCCTTTGGGATTTGTTCACCTGTCCATGGCACCAGCTCGGGAACAGATCAGCCTCAGTGGGAGGACACTGAGCCAGGACACAAAATTCCACAGCAAAATGTCATCTTTGAGATTCTGGCCCCTTTGATGCATGCCCAGACATCACATTTGTTCCTACTGCCCATTCAGTAGCTTCTCCAAGACCCATCACTGCTGAAATTTTAAAGAAACCCCAAGAACACAGGGCAGACAAACCATGCCCAATTATTCAGGCAGTGCCTTTGCTCAGGCAGGGCTGACAAAGCCCCCAAGTCCTCACCAAGGAAAACTCAAATTCCACCCTTCAGAAATCCCAAATCCTCTGTGAAATGCAGAACTCTGCTGCTCAGCGCAGGGCAAGTGGAACTGCTACACCTCAATTTCCAAAGGAGCAGACAGAAATTCCTGCCTGGACCCCACAAAAAGGCATTTTTAAATGTTCTGAAAGGTGAAAAAAGGGTGAAAATGATCCCAGATCAACAAAGCAACCCCATCTGAGCACAGGGCAGGCCTGGGATGAGGATCCTGCAGGAGAGATCTTCACACAGCACCCTCAGGGAGGGCAGGGCTGCTGAAACACAAACCCCACTGGCTTCACTGCTCATGACCTATTTACAGTGGCCTTTCAGTGCCACCAGCACTCTGCTGCACAGGCTTCAGTTACACAAGAATGAAAGGATTTGTATCAGCAACACAACTACAGCATGCTCACACCAGGCAGGAGGAACCCTGGAATCGAGGGATGCTGGATGAAAAGTTTCACCTGCATTATCAATATTTTATTTTATCCAAATTGTTAAAAAATATTACATTCTGCATTAAATGCTAATATAAAAACGATCTGCAGCAAGAAAGCTTCAGAAGAATGAGCTTTATATTAAAAAAGGAGTAAAAGGAAAAACAACAAAGCAACAAAGCAGCACTTTGAAGAGCTCTGTGTATGATTTTGTAATTTATTCAGCTCCCTGCAAAGCAGCAGTGCTTCAGAACTTGCATTGCTGTGAGAGCCTGACCAACATTTTCAGCACATGCCTGGTTTCACTTCCACTCTGAGTGTCCAAAGTATTTTTAAAAGGTGAAGTCTGTAGGGCACCTGCTGCACATCAATGGGCTTGCATTTCTGCTGTGACTGACCAAGAAGCAACATCTAAAAGCCAATTCCTCTGACTTTTCCACCAAATGGAAAAGCATGAAAAATGGATGAGCCCCTCACATGCTAAAGGCACTGCCCTGCAAAGCAGGCTGGCTGTGAAATAAATCCATTATTTATTCCTGCAGCCAGACATTCTTCTCACAGACAGGGGAAAGGCAACTCTTAGAATTTCCATTTCAGCTGGACTGCTCCAGGGGGGCTGGGAGAATCTGCTCAAAGCCAGGGAAAAGCCCTGAGAGGAGACAGCTCTGCCCTGAGGATGGAGAATTCCCAGCAGCTCTCCCAGGGAAAAATCCCCAGTGACACCTGAAGGGATTTGCAGTGTCCCCTCAGTGTCCCCAAGCTGGTCCAGAGGAGCCAGGGAGTTTCTCTCCCAGGGAATGAGGGCAGCCTGGATGCTGTGGCCAGGAAAAGCCACCTGCCCTGGGGACAGCCACAGCTCCCCAGCTCAGGCTTTGCTGCTCTTCATGGCACAAAATCTGAAAGTCTGGTGGTTTTTTTGTGAATTTTAGTAATGCAAAGATGACAAATTCCATGGCAGGCACGGATTCTGATGTGGTTTTTTTAAAAAATAATTTTTGTAATATAACTGCTGCTGATTCT
Source organism: Sialia sialis (assembly GCA_009812075.1). Taxonomy (NCBI): domain Eukaryota; kingdom Metazoa; phylum Chordata; class Aves; order Passeriformes; family Turdidae; genus Sialia; species Sialia sialis. The sequence continues at coordinate 8,441,360 of VRYO01001726.1, read as the reverse complement.
GGTCAGAAATGTTTAAATTTGGATACACAATTCCAACCTCATCGTCAGAAAAATTCAGTATTTAACCCAAACCTGCCTGGCAAAGCCAGGGCTGCTGGAGATGATCTCAAGTCATGGCAAGGGACAGCTTGGTCTCGTGACCATAAAACACAAGCCTAAACCACAGACAGCTCCTGCACCTCAGGGTTAACAAGAAAAGCACAATATAAAACAGAATTTTATAGAATTTCTTTGTAAATATAGAATTAGAAATAAATCTTATTTGGACATTAAATGTAATTTTTATAATAATGAAAGCATGAGTCTGCTGTTAGAGAAAAGAGCAAAGTACACATTCCCTGTTCCCTTGGGAAGGGAGCAGAGCAGTGCAGGGGCTGGGAGTGAAATCCCTGAGCAGCCAGCGGGCCTAAGGAACAAAAACCTCACCTGGTGACCTCAGCATTCCCTGAGCTTGGATTAATTCCCTGATTTCCCTTTGTGGGAGCTGCTCCTGGCCCCAGCTCTGTGACCCTGCCCCTCACAGTCCCTTGGGAAGGTCACCAACACCAGGGAAATCCAAACTCCTGCACTCCAGAGGGGAAACAGGAATTTTAAACACATCAGGAATGCATTTCTCACCTCCCAGTCCCACTTCTCATTCATCAGCAGCTGTCTGCTTCCCCCTGCAGTTTTGGGAAGCTACTGCTCTATCCTGAATCCAAGGGTTTGGATTTCAGTTTGAGGTTGGAGTCACCCCAAAATCCTCTCTTTTAAATCTTGAAAACACCCAAAGCTGCACTTGGGAGGTGCAGGGACAGACCTGGCCTGTCCCTGCTCCCTGGGATCCCACAGAAAAAAACACTTTTCTTTTTTTCCTGCCAAATCCCACCAAACTGGAAGCAGCAGTGGCAGACAGGGAAAGAGGTGACAGCCCTGGCTAAGTGTGGCTGTCCCTGAGTGACAGCAGTGGTGACAGCAGTGCCACCACCCTGCCTGGGGCAGGGACAGGGGAGCTGCCCAGAAATCCTGCAGCACTCTGACACAGAAATGCACAACTCAACACCAGACTCAGACAGCAGCACTCAAAGGGACACGAAGGGACATTTTTTCTCCCTCCTCCTATTAAATTGTCACTCAGCCACAGAGTTTTGTTTGTTTAAAACTCAAAGAACTATAAATCACGCAGGGAGATTATAATTCCAGCTTTTATTCAAATTCTTCTCACCAGCTCTTCAATTAATGACTCCAGCAGATACAGATTTACTGCTCAAGTGTTCTTCTCCAGGCTTTAACTCAAGAAAATGGAACAGGATGTTTTATTCTACACAGAAGCTTCCCTTTATGGAAAACAATGGGATCAACCCAAAGGCACAGGGAAGAAAGGAAGGGTGAGGAGGCTGCAACTTAAAGGAAATGTCTTCACTAATGTTCTCTAACTATCCTAGAGCCTGCAGAGAACGGCGGGGTTAAAAAAGGAAATTTTACTGTTCAGCCCAGTAAGAATCTGAGGTATCACTCAAAAATCCCGTTTCTGAAAAATCACTTCTACACATTCACACAGAGCTGCTCACAAGACACTCCTCAAGAATCTCCTCAAGTCCTGCTCTCAAGAATTGTGATTCCAGCCAGCTGGAGGCCCAGGGCACATGGAGAGGCCAGAGAATGAACTGCTCAGGAGGAATATTGGGTGTTTATTGGAATTGATTGGTATTTGTTGGAATTGATTGGTATTTATTGGAATTGATTTACTGGGATTTGTATTTATTGGAATTGATTGGTATTTATTGGAATTGATTGGTATTTATTTGGATTGGTATTTATTGGAATTGATTGGTATTTATTGGAATTGATTTGTATTTATTTGGATTGGTATTTATTGGTATTTATTGGAATTGATTTATTGGGATTTGTATTTATTGGAATTGATTGGTGTTTGTTGGAATTGATTGGTATTTTTTGGAATACTGGCTACAGAACCCAGGGTTTCAGAACCAGAGCTCCCCAGGCCAGGTGCTGAGGTTCTTGCCTCAGAGCAGGACGTGCTGGAGGAGCTGAGGGACTGGGAGTGCTGCACTGGAGCAGCTCCTCATGGAAAGCTGTCCCCAGTGACCCTGCCACAGCTGCTGGCTGTCCTTGGACTCATTCTGCAGAGCAGCCCCACGTCAAAGCCATCCCTGTCACTGCCAGCCAGCCAGAAAAACCTGCTTGCAATGCATCAGAAGCAATGTGCTGCTCAGTGCCTCTGCTGAGGCAGCAGCAGCAGCCTTGTGGAACAGCACCCAGACCCTGCAAAGCTGAATTTCAATCCCTCCAAAGCTCAGAGTGCAAGCCCTGCCAAGGAACCAGGCTCTGTTTTTAAGAACACTTCTCCCAGGTTTGTGTCTTCATACCCCTGCAAGTTCTTGTTCTGCTTCTCTGTGCAGAGAAGATTTCTTAGGGCATCCCTGCTGTCTCCCTGGAAGAATTCCTGCTGCTTAACATTAGAAATTTCACTGTATGGGGCTCTTGAAATGTAATTAGAGAAAACACACAACCACTCAGTGGCTCCTTCCCTCTGAGCTCTGCACAGGTGAGAGTTTCTACTCTGAGCTGCTGCAACCTGCCCAGAAATGCCCACAGCCAGGACCAGAATCTGCTTTTACATCTGCAGAATAAATGAGAGGCTTTTCCTGCAGCCCATCCCTGGAGAACATCACAGACAGAGCCCAGCTGCTGAACACAGCAATGGGCTCTGCTTACGAAAACCCAACCTGTAAAAGTTAAACTCCCGAAATCTGACTGAGCAGGGCTCACATCCAGCTCTCCTTGTGCCCTGAGCCCACAGTTTATGGTTGGTGCTGCAGCACCAGTTCCTGGGGAGCTTTTGTTGTTTAGACAAGCAGCCAGATCAAATGCTGTGTGATGTCTGCTTTAACCTGCCCTGGATCAGCTTGATTTCCCAGAGAATCACCACCCTGAAATGTGCCAGCACAGGCTCACAAAAACCCAGAAAGGACTGCTGAGAGGCTGCTCCCCACCCCAGCAGCCAAAAAACACTTCTGAGTATTTCTGTCTCGTTTGCTGCAGCTGCAATAAAAATAAATTTAAAAATCACATTGCCCTTCTCAAAGAAAAAAAAAAAACCAAAACAAACCCTTTTGAGTCATTGGAAGGAGGCTTAAATGGTTTAAAAAGCTCTGAGTAATGAATGTTCAGCACTGTTTTCAGATTGGGACTGCAGGACTTTTTCTTAAAAGCTGCAGCATTTAACAGAATCTTTTACAACCAGAATATACAGAATGTTTCACTTCTAAAAATAAATTCAGACCATCAGTGGCAAGTACAGGGAGTTGGAGCAGCAATTGAGGAGTGACCTGTCCAGGGGAGATCATGGCTGGAACAAATGTCTGAGCTCCCAATTCTGCTCTGCATTCAGAGTTCTGCAGCTCTGCTTGTATGAGATACCAGCTAGAGACAAAAAACTACATTTAAAAACCTGCAACATTCAGAAATCCCTCCATGGAACACTAACTGCTGAGTTCTTGTGGTGCTGGTGAGACATAGAATCCCTCCTTGGGTAGCTGCAATCACAAACCACTCTGAAGGGCAGAATTGCTCAACACCCCTGGAAATAAAGCTGCAGAAAGAGGAGAGCTGCAGCTGCCTCCAGCCTTTCTCTGAGGAAATCTTCCCTGTTGGAAGCAGTTGTTGTTTTGCACTCCCATAGCCCCTTTCAGTGGAGTTCCACAAAGCTGAGTGCCAAGATGCAACTTCCCCAATTATTTTGGTCATTTGACAGCAGGCAGAGATCCATGTGCAAAATGAGATGATTATCTAAAAATACACCCAAAGCAGGAGCAGCACGAAAATGAACACAGCCAATTGCCAGCCTGGCTGCTCCTTTTAAAGCTGAGTTCTGGAACAATTCCCCCCCAGTTTGTGGCAGTTTTTCTCCAGTCCCAGGCTGGTGCTGCAGCCCCAGTGTGACTCAGGATGACAGTGCTCCTTATTGACAGGAACAAACACAAGGAGAAAAAAGGGACTGCTCACTCAGACTGGAAAAAACCCAAGGGCAATGAATTCATTTAGTGTGTGAGGAGGTCAAGGAAGGTGATTTTTGCCCTCTGCTCAACACCTGAGAGATGCATTTGGAAAATGCCAAATGGCAAAACCCCCAAATCCAACAAACTCCCTCCTACAACAGCAACAAGAACTGACTTCCCAGAGGGAGTCCAGGGGAGGCCCCCAGCATGCTCAGAGCTCTGCAATAAAGGAAATATTTATTAAAAATATTAATTAAATAAAAGTTTAACATCAGGAATAGTTAAACAGCACCACAGGGAACCAGAGGGGCTGTGCCAGAGATCCCCCTGGCTCTGGGCTTGGAGTAAAATCCTCCAAAGGATGCACCAGAGCAGCTCCTGACATTCCCATCCCCTACTCTGCATTATTAAATTCCAACTGGCAGCACTGTTCTGGGGCAGAGATCCAAAGGGACTCCCACCAGCCCAGCAGAGACCAGAATCACTTTTAGTCTCACTCCTGCTTCAAGCAGACTCTCTCCCATGTCGTCCTTCCCCACTATTGCTTTTCCACCTCCAGGAACTTCTACATCAACACAAAGATCAGTTCTACACATGAAAAACTGCATTTTTCTCTTCCCTGTTCCAAGATGTGACACACTGCCCAATGTGACAGCACTGAAAGCAAACTATGCTACACATTTAATCTGTTTTTGTTTGATTAAAGCCCAAATAATCCACAGGAATCCATTAAATTGGAACCAAACTCTCTGGATATCCTAAAGAAACATTTCAGGAAAACCACCCTGAAGTCTGCTGGGTTTTGGGGAAGCACCTTGCAGGCACTCAGGGGAAACCAGTGCATGCACAGCCAGCAAACAGGGGACAGGGAGAGTTCTGCTGCCTGCAGTCTCTGAGTCACAGCCACCTCACTGCTCAAGGCACGCACAGTCTGCCCTGGAATGTGAGGATTAAGAGCAGCAAGGAAAGACACAAACGTTTGTTACCCAAAAGAAGGGATTTAGAGCAGTAAAACCAGACACACGAGGCTTCAGAGGCTCCTTTGTGCCAGCCCCAGCCCCACTGAGGGCACACAGATCATTTCACACCCAAACACTGCATTACCTGCTTCTCCTCCTCTGGCACATCTTTCTCTAGCTCTAGCAAGTACTCTTCATCTAGTTCTGTCTGCTTCTTTGAGCTACTCCCGTCATCCTCAACATTCCCTTCATCATCCAGCACAGCTCCTCTGGCCTCAAAGGAGTCGTGACAGTCATGGAAACATTCCTCTGTGGGATCCTGGCACGGGGCACAGCCACTGCCAGAGCTCTGGGGGTGCTGGGCATCTCTGGGGCCAGGCTCTGCACACTTCTCGTCTGACAGCTTCAGGTGATTCAGCAGCTCCTCAGGTGGACTTGCATCTTTAAATTCTTCCATGCTGGACTCCTGGGAGGGGGTTGTGGAAAGGAGAGTGACACTCAGGAATCATTTCAAAGACAGATCAAACAGATCCCAGCAGCTCAGGGTGGCTGAGGCTGCAAGGGACCTCAGTGGTGCCACCCCCTGTGTTCCCAAACACAGGGCACAGGGACACCTCTGGGAGGAGCCTCCAGCCCCTCTGGTCTCTGCCCAGGGCTGGGCACTCTCAGGGCAGCTCTGCCTCCCGTGCAGGGGCAATCGCTGGGCTCAGTCCTGCCAGCTCCTCTGGTGCCTCTGCTGGGCCCCGGGGCAGGGCCTGGGCCCTGCTCGGCCGCTCCCCTTGCAAATTTATACACATCTAAATGTAGCCAGTCATTTCATTCCTCGTATCCACATTTACAAATCTTCATAAAGTGCTCTTGACATCCCTAAGGGAAACTCGCATCTCTCGGGGCTGGGGCAACTTGCCCTCATTCCACGCCGCATGCAGGGACACGGGGCTGGGCCACTGCGCCCGTGAGAACGGGAATTGCCGAGCTCAGATCCCCGGGACCGGCCCGGCCCGGCCCGGCGGGACCGGCCCCAAACACCGCCCCCGGCCCGGCTGGCAGGGCCCGCAGCTGAGGGAATGCTCCAGACCGGGGCCATCGCCCCCGGACCCCCCGAGCCCGCACTCACCTGCACCAGCCGCACTTCCGGCTTCCGGTTTCCGCCGCACCCCCCGCACGAGGGCGCCGCTTCCGGTACAGGCGGCGCGTGGGGCATGTTGGGGACTGTAGTTCCATCGTGTGACAACAGGGAGGACAGGTGAGGGAGGACAGAGGAAAGCAGGTGAGGGCAGATGAGAACAGGTGAGGAAGGGCAGGTGAGGGCAGCTGAGAACAGGTGAGAACAAATGAGAACAGGTGAGAACAGGTGAGGGCAGATGAGAACAGGTGAGAACAGGTGAGGGAGGGCAGCTGAGAACAGCTGAGAACAGGTGAGGGCAGATGAGAACAGGTGAGAACAGGTGAGGGAGAGCAGATGAGAACAGCTGAGAACAGGTGAGGGCAGATGAGAACAGGTGAAGGCAGATGGGAACAGGTGAGAACAGGTGAGGGCAGATGGGAACAGGTGAGGGCAGATGGGAACAGGTGAGGGAGGGCAGCTGAGAGCAGGTGAGGGCAGGTGCCTCGTCCCACCCCTGGCCACTTTCTCCCAGTGGTGTAAACCATCTCTGTCCATGTTGGCTCCTTCAGGCCCTGCAAGGCCACACCGAGGTGACCCCAAAGCTTCTCCTGTCCAGGTGAACGCCCCCAGCAGTCCCAGCAGAGCTGCTCCATCCCCTGCCCATCCGGGCTCCAGCAGCTCCAGGTGCTTCCCGTGCTGCCCCAGGTGGGCTCTCACCTGAGGGGCACGGGCCCAATTCCTGCTGCCCACACTGGGCTTCATTTTTCCGTGCCCAGCTCTCGCCCATCGCCGCTCTCCCTCTGTGCATCCCCAGCCCGCACGGATCCCGGGAATTTGCCCCGATCCAGGTGCAGAACCAGCTCCTGGCGGTGTCAAACCCCATGAGATTTCCAGGACCTGCTTCTCCCCGGTGAACTTTTCATGTTTATTCAGCTCAGAAATACGAGGGTGTTCCATGGAGCTTTGGGATGATCCTCCTCCTGTTCAGCCTCGCAGCCCATTCTGCTGTCATTCAACATTAAAGGTGTAAAGGTATTTCCAGTTTGAGTCCAAAAAGAAGCTGGAGTCGTGCAGGGGATGGAACAGCACCCTTGGATTCAAAGCCAGAGACTTGAGAGGTTTTGCACTTGAGCTGCTCTTCAGAAATTCCTAAATTCTGCTGCTTACACATTCAACACGAGAGAGGTGACAATCTGAGTTGATAAAACCCAGAAATCTGGAAAATACCTTTTATAATTTACTCTAATTATTGAAGGCAGCGTATCCAACTCCTCCCGTTTAAAAAGCTGGATTTGTGCTGTGTAAAACCCAGCGGATGGGAGGATTTGTGACTCTCCCAGCACAGAAATCCCGTAGGTGGCGATGTTGGATTTTCCAAGACAGGTCCCAACCCTTCCTGTGTAAAACTGGTTTTAGGGAAAGCAGAGCATCGTTGGACTCTGAGCCGCCCAGGAGAGGGACAAATGTTGCACAACCACCTCAGGCTCCAGGCCATGTGTTAAATTCACTTCTCGGGACAGCTTTTTGATCTTCACAGTGAAGAAAACTAAAACTCAACAAGCAAAGGAAAAAATAATTAGCATTTTCTGGAGGTCACAGAAAGTTCAGGTCCTTCACCAGGGTGAAACGTTTGCACATAAGTCTCAGTGGAATCAAATGATTGTGCTTCCTGAAGTACATTTTGAAAGGAAATTGTGAAATAGGCAATTAAAGGCTTTTTAATCACTGCTATAAATTAAAGTTTTATTACATCTGCTTTTTAGACTGACTTAGTAGAGAAACAGTGATGGATTCTTATTAATTTTGAATAGCCATTCTCTTTTTCTCTATGTCTTGGCTGGAGTGCTATGAAGATTATGGGAATTGCTAGACAGATCTTCACATATTTTGTCATTTTGTATTGTGTCATAAGAAATTCATATTTTGTCATCAGAAATTCCCAGTAACAGCCCCAAATGTCCTTTCCCTGTCTCCTTCCACTTATGTGGAAGTGGAAAAAGCCAGGCCATGGATTACAGCTGACTAAAAATGTAATTTTCTGCTTTCACCCAGGCAGGAGAGCAGAGGGGTGCAGGGGGACCTGTCCCTGTCACAGTGACATAAAATGACATCATAATTCTGCTTTTCTCCCCAGGGACACTTGGTTTATCCCCTTGGTTCAGCTCCAACCCAAGCAGACCGACAGCTTGTCCTGAGATCTTTAAATCTAATGATGGAATTGCAACCTTTCAGTCCCCAAAACATCACATTTCTGGGTTCACTGACATAAATCCAGTGTGGTGTGTGTCCGTGCTCTGAAGTGTTTCTCTGTGCCCTCCCCAGGTGTTTGTGTGATGCAGCAGCCCCGTGCTCCGTGTCCTGCCCTCCAGAATGTGTCACCAGAGAGGAGCTGGGAGGAAGGGGAGCAGCTCTTGTGCAGGTAATTCAAGCAGAATTCAGTGTATTCCCATGGGCATGAGCTGCTTTGTGTGGGGGACAAGGAACACAGGGTGTGAGCTCATCCATAATTCCATCCCATAACTGCTGGGATTGTCTCCTGTGAGTTCATCCACAATTCCATCCCATAACTGCTGGGATTATTTTCTGAGAGGTCACTCATAGTTCCATTCCATAACTGCTGGGATTTTCTCCTGTGAACTCACCCACAATTCCATCCCATAACTGCTGGGGTTATACCCTATAAAACCATCCATAATTCCATCCCATAACTGCTGGGATTGTCTCCTGTGAGTTCATCCACAATTCCATCCCATAACTGCTGGGATTGGCTCCTCTGCAGGGCAATTTTCTGCTCATTTGTCTGAGGTGAAAGCCAGGCCCCCAAGCTGAGAGCACCGAGCTCAGTGCTGAATAGAAAGTTGCTATTTTGACATTTTCCAGCCTGGAACTGCACTTTGTCATCCCGATGTCCTCTCCTCTCCCCATCACATTTGTAAGATAATGGGAAGCTGCATTTCCAAAGAGCAGAGGATGCAGGATGCTCTCATTCAGCTGGATTGATTTTACCATAACTCTTCTCACAAATAAGCAGAACTTTTGTGACAGCTGAGTGCACTGAAGCCTAATGGGTTTAATTTCTGTCCAGCTGGGCTGTGACAAAGCTCCCGGAGCCATCCCAGCTGTGCCTCTCCTCTGAGTGGCTCTGGAGCAGCCCCTGCTCAGGGATGAAGCTGCACCTGGGGAAATTCAGTGTTTTGTGAACACCTCTGTGCTAAATGGCAGCAATTCATTTGGAGAGGAGAATGTTTGCCCACAGAGTGGGTCCATCAGCAACTCTGTGATGAGCACAAAAAAGATCTCACCATGTGCCACTGGCACTGCGTGCTCTGCTTGGCAAACTCATTCTGGCTGCACTAAAAAATGGGCTTGTCCCACAAGGCTTTATGATTGTGCCCTGGCCCAAATAGTTTTTCCTTTAAAGGAAAACTTTGCATCAAATGAAGGACCAGCAAAAGGAGGAGGGTGGTTTGTGCAACCTCTGTTTGGGCTGGCTCTGCCTGGTGGAGGTTGTAAAAGAGTCCAGTGGGAAAAATGAAGATATTCAGAATAGATCTCATGAGGACACGTCAAGTGGCCTTGCAAAAGTTTCACATTTTAAGGTGGCAAATCAGACTTTCTCCTCTCTAGTCCTTGCAGTCCCTCCTTCAGATCCATGTGGTGTTTCTTCCCATCCTGTGGAATTTTATTGCCTGTGTCTGTGACTGAAAGTGAAGCTGGTGTTGTTTGACTCCTTGTCCCAGAGGCAAAGGAAAAGCCTCTGAACATGCAGAGCTGCTGGCAAAGAGTGCTCAAGGAACCAGGGCTGGGGTTTGGCTCTCCAATGGTCACTGCTGTTTTGGGGAGTACTGTGAATTCCCTGGAGTGATTTAGGAGTGGTGCTTTTAGAAATCAGAGTCTCTGGTGGCCTGGATGTCTGCAGGACACTCACTGCAGAGCTGAAATGGAGATTCTGAGCTCTCACCACTGCTGGAATTTTCAAAGTGTCAAAGAGCTCCTGGTGAAGGAACTCCCTTAACTCATTCTTGATGGAGGATGAGGGAAGAAACTGCATCCCAGGAGCCACAATGGCAAATGCAGTGGCCATGAGTGTTTTATTTTGCAGTTTTATTTTGTAGTGAGGATCCTGATGAGGGATCCTGACTGAATTCCAGCCCTACAGTAACAGGAGCCAGTGTTTGAATTGTTGAGAAATGACTTTAATCATTGTTTGCCGTCTCTAAAGTGCGAGTGTACAGCGATGTACGGAACAATCTGGAATTATGGGCAGAGCCAGGGACAACCTAGAGAGGAACAACTTCAGTGCATTCCTCATTGCTCCATCCATCCATGATCCATCCATTATCCATCCACCATCCATGATTCATCATCCATCCATCATCCATCCATCATCCATCCATC
>VRYO01001726.1:8417993-8429775 GCA_009812075.1 Sialia sialis | reverse complement strand
TCCTGAGGACCCGAGCAGGGCTCCATGGCTCTCCTGGGGTCTGGCCCGAGCAGAGCAGTGTCCGGCGGGCACGGGGCACTGGGGATGGCTGTTCCATGAGGAGCTGCCCCGCAGCACTGCTGCCCTCAGGGCGTGCCCATGGGCTGCTCCCCAGAGCCCTGGCTGTGCCCGTTGTGCTCGGGCAGCAGCTGGAAGGTGAAGAAGTGGCAGTGGCGCTGCTGGCTGGGCTGGCGCGCAGGGCTGAGCAGGGAGCTGCAGTTGCTGCACTGCTGCAGCGCGCACAGCTCCAGCTGCGGCCGGCTGATCCTGCTCACGTAGCCGGGGCTGGGCGATGCCGAGGACAGAGTCCTCTGGCTGCCGCTCAGGAAGCTGCCGCTGTCATCCAGGGAATCTCTCCTGCCGTGCTCCAGGGAGCAGCGGTTCCAGTTTCTGTAGCTGTAGGGCCACCAGCCCAGCTGCTTGCGCCGGTGGCACTGGCACCTCAGGATCTGGATAAAAGCTCTCTTGAACTCCTTGCTGGAGCAGGGGTAGATGATGGGGTTCAAGCAGCTGTTGAAGTAGCCAAGCCAAAAAATCACCTTGAAGATTGTTTCAGGGGGCTTCAGAGCTGAGAACAGGGATCCTGTCAGGGAAAACAGCAGAGAACATCTGAGATGAGGGGTTTGTCCCTTTAGGGAGGGAACATGTTCATCAGATCCCTGCTAGGATTTGTGTTTTAAAACTCTTTCGTGCATGTTGGTCTTCTGGTACTAACATGTTATTTTTAAAGCTAATAAGGAAATGTTTCCTGTCTGAAAGCTAAAGGAGCACATCACTGATGAAGGATTAAAAAATGAGCAGCAGTCCTTGTGTTTATAGGTCCACACCTGCTGCAGGAACATCTGATGCCAGGGAGAGATCAAATCTTCCTTGTCCAGGCTGTGCCTTCTTCAAAGAGCCTTCAAAGGTCATTTTTAAAGAAAGGTGTTCCCAGGCCCCTCAAAAAGAGCATTTCCAGACAAACCTTGTAACTCCTAACACATCCTCTGGCAGCTCCTGAATGCCCCCCATTTCTCCAGATCCCTGTGAGAGTACAAACCTCCCAAAACCTGAAGTTAATTGGAGAACTTCCCATATCTCAGGCATTCATAAAAATGGTGTGACCCAAACCAAGGAGTTATTCTGTGAATGCTTCCCCTTCCCTTCACAACCAGACAATTTCCCTCCCGAGGCTGCCCAAATGCAAAGCTCTGGGGAATCCACTTCCTCCACTTTCAGTGGCAATTGATCAGCTAAATTTAGCACGTGAGGCTGGAGAAAAGAATGCATGAGGTTTTCATGGCAAACAGAGCTGGGTCTGTTATTCATCTGGGAAAACACCTCGGTGTTTGGCTCAAGTGACCAAGGACAGAATTCCTCTGTCAAGAGCTGGAGTTGGATTTGCAGAGCATTTCAAATGGAAGGTGACACCCCAGCCTGGCTGGGAAAAAACCTTTTCCTCTGGAGTGGTTCTGGATTTGCTGGGCTGTGAGAGCAGCTGAGTCAGTGCTGGCTGTCAGGATGCCAGGGGAGGGATGGGATGTGATTCTGGGCACTGCTCCCATCTCACTGCACCGCTGAGGTCGTGCCTGGGGCCTCCAAACTATGCAAGAGCATTTCCTCTGCTCCTGGGCAACAGCTTGGGGTGCCAGCACAGCCAGCACAGCCAGCACAGCCAGCACAGCGTGTGTGGGGCCAGGGCTGGGCTGCACTCCCTGCAGGAGAGGTTTTGTGGCTCCAGATCCCAGATTTTCTCCTGGCAGAGTTTAGGAATGATGCCAGGGCTGGGCTGCATTCCCTGCCTATGGCTCCACATCTCAGATTTTCTCCTGGCAGAGTTTGGGACCTGCGGGATCTGCAGCAGCTGCCCAGAAAAGGCTCTGGCCAAAAACACTGACCACTGGCAGCAGCACAGCCCTGAGGGACAAGGGCTCACCCTGCACCAGTCCTGCAGGTCCTGCCTCTGTCCTGATGGGCAGGATAAAATTTACAGGCCAGATAAAATGAGTAAAAGTCTAGAGATAAAAACTGGGAACTAACGCAGATAAATGAGCTGTGCTTTAATTTATATACTCAAGAATTTACTCCTGATTTTCTCTGTTTCAAAACCTTTCTATTATTGTAGCCAAAATCTGGTTTTTATTATTTTTTAAATGAACCACAATACCTTTTACTTAGCTGCATTAACTTATCAGGAGCAAACAAGCGTGGGCTGTTTTGAAACCTTGATAAAATGCTAAAGCAAAGCCTGCTGGACACACTGGAACACCAGACTGATATTTCTTGCTTTAATCTCCAATCACCTATCACTGCAGCCTGATAAAGAGATTAAATATTGCCCTGTGCTGATTTAAATTGCTCTTTAAAGTGCCTGCAGAATTTGCATGTGGTTCTGCCCTCAGTGATTGATTGCTGGTGGGGTGGCCAGAGGGATTTCCCTGCTCCAGGTGATTGCTCTCCTGTTCCTGTTTAACAGCCTCACTCCCAGGGATGTGGATTTGCTGCTCACTTTTATTTCTCAGCACTAACCCTGAGATTTATTAATCACAGCACCACAATCTCCCTCTCACTGCACCACAGACCCAATAAGATTTTTGCAAAGCACAAGTGGAGAAGAGGGAATATTCAGAAAATCAGCTGGATCAGTTGGGAGGGATCAGTTTTTTCCCCTCAGTCCTCAGGCTTGATGGAGCTGTTGAGCTTGGAGATAAACTGAGCAAGAACAAGTATCATAAAAAGGAATTAAGAAGTATTTTATTTAGGAAGAACTAATTTCATTTAGGCTCTGACTGGTTCTTTATAATGAATGCTTTATTGCAGGGCAAGTCAGTCAAGTCTCTCAATGAAATTAGGGAACACTGTGGGAAACAATTTGCAATATTAATTCTCCTCACATATTCTGCAGAATACAGAGGCAGAGCATCACTGAGACTTTAAAATTCAGAGTCCACTGGAGTCAGTGCAGTCTTTGAAACCCTTTGAAAGGCTCATGAGGACTTCAGTGGACCTGGGAAGAGTCCTTAAAATATCGGGGTGGGCAGCAGGAAAATCTGGAGTGGCTTAATTGTTGTTCTCTTAATTAAGGAAAACTCTTCACTGAGGGAGGTTTTAATTAAACATTCATTTTTAATGCATTGTGGGTTTGATAGCAATTAATTATAATAAATTACTCATGTAATGATCAGCTCTGCTCAGGATTTGGTATTTAGATTAGATAATAATTGTGGGGAGTGCTGTGAATTCCCTGGATTTGAGGACAAGTCTCAAGGGGTGAATTTGGGGCTGTCAAGTGCTGTTTTCAGTGCCTTACAAAGGAATTGCATTTCAAAATCATCTAAATCCAGTTTTGCTGAGATGAAAACACACCTGGGGGGGAGTGTGTTGAGTTTCTTTCCTGGAACAAATCCAACACATCCAACATCTGGATTTATTGCAATTCAATGTACAACAGAGTCCTGCAAGGGCTCTGCTGTGTGGATATTCCAGCGGGAAACTGGAGATCCACGGCCTTGGGCATTGTTGGAAGATTAAAGAGCCACAAAATGGGAAACTGCTTCTCTTGTTGATAACAGGTTGAAAATTTGCACATTATAAAATAGGGAATTGCAAATTAGTGATTGGAATTTGGAGTCAGGTAAAGGTTCCCTGGGAAGGCAATCCCAGGGCCAGTCTCCTTCCAGAGATTCCATTTTGGAGCCATTCTGACTGGAGTTCAAGCTGAGCTTTTCAAGAAAAAAATCCAAGGTTTTAAAAACTGCTCTGGTGAGGGAAAGGGTTGCAAAACACCACATGATAACAGCTGAGTTCTGAGACAGGGAAAACAGGAAACCTCACCACCAGCAACCCCCATCTCCATCTGTCCCCCAGGAGCCAGCCTGTGCAGAAATGAGCCTGGAATCTGCTTTGTGATGGAACTGCAGCCTGGGAAAGGGGATTGATCAGATCTGGGCTGGAACCTCCTGCTCCTGCTGGGATCCCTGCAGGAGCCACAGCTCCTGGAGCTGCTGGTGGCTCAATTACATCCCCTGTGTGCAGAGCCAGGAAAATCCTCCCTGCAGGAGCAATCCTCTGCCCCTGAGCAGAGCTGTTGTGAGTTTAGGATGTGCTGGAAGGATGTGGTTGCTTTTTTTTTGTTTGAGCTTTCTGCAGCTCAGCACGGGCTCAGCCAAGCCAGCGTGCCAAGGTTTTGGAGCTAATTGGATTTCTAAAGCTCCTGATTTCTCCCCTTCCAGCATCCAGTGTTTGTGTACATTCCCCTGGACTTATTTAATATAGGGAAAAAAATCCTGAACAGTAGATGTTTACAAACAGTAGATGATGAAGTGGATGGTTATAAAACTGAGGGTTGGTCAAGCTGGGAGGCACTGCAGGCTGCTGGAGAACAGCTGGAAAACAGTGAAAAAGGATCTTGAGAAACAGGGAGAGCACCCAAAATAAGCAGAATCAAATTCAATGAGGAAAATGAAAAGAAAACTGGATAAATTATGAGCAGCACTGGGTAGCACAGAAATCTGATGGGGTTCCAAGTCTGGCAGTTGCCGTTCTCCATGGAGTGACATCGGAGGTACATCGGGAATACCCTGGAATGTTTTGTTTCAAGGAACCTCAAGCTCATCCAGTCCCACCCTGCCATGGGCAGGGACCCCTTCCACCATCCCAGGCTGCTCAGGGCTCCAAAGTGTCCTGGCTGTGAGCAATTTGTGTCCCAGCACTGCAAAGCTGCAGCAGACACCTCATATCTGAGATGAAGAAATCACTGCAATGAGAGCAGCATGAACTTCATTCACAGTCACTCCAATCTGAGAGGCTTTTGAAAGGCTCTGAAAATAGAAACTTATCTGGAGTGGCCAAAATAAAACCAGGACTTCAAGAAGTAGAGATAGGCAGGAGATGTTCTCCTAGACCCCAGAGCTGCTGCATCTCCTTGCATTCCAAGCACTTGCAAGGCTCAGCAGATAATTTGATTTCTGAGGGGACAGTGCCTTGTGTTTAAACACAGAATTTCTGCCCTGGGCACCGCTCTCAGCCCAGCCCAGCTCTGGGACTTAGAGCACAGAGAGAACTCACCTGTGTTTGAACTGTGCTGACAAATATGATAAAACCAAGATGAGTTTTGGTCAGAATCTCCTGACTGACAGTGCCCAGGGACACAAACGTTATTGTTGTTGTTATTTAGTCCAAAAGAGTCCCAGACTCCAGCAGCTCCTGCCTAGACAGCACACGAGCCAAGATTATCCTTGTTTTGCAAAGGATTAGCTGATTAAGGGAGCCTAGAGAAGCTAATGTGAGTCTGCTGACATTTCATTTATTGTTCCTCTGTATCTGCAGTCACTGAACACGCTCTGGTGTTTTCTCTCCCCCTAGCCTGGCAGCTGAGCTGATCTCTTGGCCATGGCTTGGAAATGGTTCCAGCTTGGAGCTGAGCACTGCTCAGAGGTGCTGCATGAATTCCAGGGCAGCTTTTCTCTCTCATCCCTCAGAGATGGATGGCTCTTGCTTTCCTGGGGCTCCCCTGGAATCCCTCAGAACAGCTCCAAATCCAGTGGGTTTGTGAAAAACCTGCTGGCTCTTTGCTCCTGGCAGGATTTCACCTGGGGATGCTGAGCTCTGGCCTCAGGTGCCTGAGGACACCTGAGGACACCTGGCTTTTGTCACCTCCCTCAGTGCTGTTCAGGTGTTTGCAAACCCCTCCTGCCCCAAACATTTCCTCTGAGACTCTCCCTTCCCTCCTGCCTTGGGTTTCAAGAGTTGTGAGATTTCCTCTCACTGCCCAGGGGCTCAGCCCTGAATTTTTTCCCTGGGATCTCTGTGAGCTGAGCCAGGAGCTGCTGCCATCCCTGGGGCTGAAGAATCAACACTGGCTGATTTCTGTGTATTTTTTCCTGCATTGCTTTGTGTATTTGTTTCTGTGCCATGACCACTGTAGGATTTCCCTTCACAAACAAACCCAAAGCCCACAGAGGAATTATCCAGGAATTTGTGCAGTTTCCCCTGCTTTGATAACAACTCTGTCCTTAACCCCAGACATCTGTAAGTGGCTGGTAATTGATACCCCGTGCAAAGCAGAGGCTTAAACAGGGCTTAAGGGAGGTTATTTCAGTAGGAAAATGAATCATCCCCAAATAATCTGGGGCTCCCCACGTGCCAAAACACTCCTGCTGCTCAGTGAATGCCCTCAGGGTGTTTAATTGTCCCCTTCCTGCTGCCTCCTGTCAGCTGAACTTTGCACAAGGATTGACCTGCCAGATTGCCACATCCATTCATTTATTTGAATTCTGTAACTATTAACTCGGGGTCATCAGTTGGAGAGAGCTGAACTGGTCAGGGAGGGGAAAGGAGGCAAATGAGGTGAAGATAAGCCTGTTGTAACATAAATCTACATTCTGTGCTCAAATGACATTGTATTTTAAGAATAATTTTGTGCTGGCTGACCTATAACGTGCAGAATATTTAATAATTTTTTTTATTACTTATAGAGAGATTACAAAAGCCTGATCCACAGAGATAGACCCACCAGATATCTTCACCCTGGGACCCTCTCCCACTGCTGGTTAAAAGTTTTATTTTTCTTCAGTGGTTGGACCCCAGGATTTGTGGGAGCAGGGGATTTAAGCTCTGGATTTAGGGCAGTGGATCCTGCTCTGGGCTGCACTGGGATTCTGCAGCAGGCTGGGGAAGGGCCCTGCTTGAGTGCCTGGAGTTTTCCCTCTGGGGATGTCTGGGACAAGACTGGGAAGTCTGCTCTGATATCTCAATTTCCAGGAGTGACACCAAACCTCTCCTGGCACAATCCTTCATTTTGTATTCATTTTTTAAACAAAGGCATTGCCATAAAATTGGACACTTCACTGTCTAAAGGAAGGAGTTTTAATGAGTGTTACCTTAGTTCTGCAGGGCTCTGGTCTTTAAATAAAAAGAATCTCTTTCACTCATCATTTATCAGCAATGAATATTTAATGTAGTCCTGCTGCCTAAGGAGGAATTTGTATGAAAGGGATGAAAAGAATAATTTATTTTAAAAAAACAAGATATTTACTCCTCAAAGCTGAGTCACTGAATTGATGGCCTAAGAAGTTGTCTCAAAGACACAAATGTCTTCAGTTTATTTCTCATGTTGAATCACAAATAACTCTGAGTGGCAGGGTGAACTGCACAGGCTTTTATGAATGTGCAGCCAGGATGTTCTGTAGCTCCACTGCTGTCTGGAAGGAATATCCAGCACAGGAATAAACCAGATTTCTCACCTGATTCTCTCTGATGCCAGTCCTGCATCCCCAGGTGCTGAGGGCTCACAGCTCAGTGCTCCAGAACCAACTGGGGTAATTCAGGATTTAATGCTCAGAACCTGAGGTGTCCAGGCTGAAATTCCAATCTGCTCTGGATACAGAGCCGTCCTTGGGATTTTTGCTTGGAAAACTCTCTGGAAGTGTTGATAGAATTTTTTTTTTAATTTTTCCAAGCAATCTGCCTGCTTTCAGCAGCACAGCTGCCCCCCGATGGAATAATGCTGGGCTGGAATAACAAATGGGAGCTGTGCAATAAATTGAAATGCCAGACTGGAGGAAGAATAATTTTGCCTGGGAAACTCATGAAACTGCTGTGAATACCAGGGAAATTCTGCTACATCCACAGAGATTTGTTCAGACTGGGGCTGCAGCGCTGCAGAAATAACATTTCTGCTTGCCAAATTGTGCCTGGAGCCACAGAAATCCAGAGCTGCTTTGCCACACCTTCCTGCAGAGTCATGGAATTACTGAGGGAGCAGAGGAATAGAAAAAGCAGCTGTGAGGGTGTGATCTGGGTCACTGGGGCAAGCAGAAGGTGAGAGGAGGAGAGGCTGAGGAAGCTGCAGGGAGGGGAGGTGTGTCAGCTGGACAGCTTGGAAAACATCAGCACCTTCGGATTCTACAGCCTGCCTATCCCAGGAATTGATTTTGTACCACTGGGTGCTCTTTAAGAGGTTTTTAATAATATTTCACTGAATTTTGTGTTTTCAAGACACAAAGATTCCTGCTATGGAGAGTGCAGCTCCCAGCTCCTGAGGAATTCTTTCCCCACTGCTTTCCCCAGAGCAGCTGCACTGTCAGGAAAAGAACTTTCCCACCTGTCTGAGTGAGCAATGCTTGAGTCATGCCTGACATCCTTAACTGACTCTGCACTGATACAGACAGACAAAAATACAGGGGCTTGGACAGCGCTGGATCATACATTGAAGAAGAAAAACCCCGGACAAGGAACAAGCCCAGCCTGTTCCTAGCCAGCAAAACCAGGGGAAAATATCCCTGTGAAAATGGATCCTGCATGGAGTGCCCTCTGGTCCCCTTTTTAGCCAGAGGGATTTTGGCAGAAATGGGATTTCAGCAGTTTTATGGTTCTGTCCCCAGCACTGGTTTGTCTCCAGAACTAGTCTGTCCCCAACACTGGATTTGTCCTCCAGCACTGGTTTGTCCCCAGCACTGTTTTTTCCCCAACACTGGATTTGTCCCCAGCACTGGATTTGTCCCCAGAACTGGTCTGTCCCCAGCACTGGCTCTGTCCCCAGCACTGGATTTGTCCCCAGCACCGGATTTGTCCCCAGAACTGGTCTGTCCCCAGCACTGGATTTGTCCCCAGCACTGGTTTATCCCAGCCCCTGTGCCAGCCCCTGCTCCAGCCTGTCCCCACTGCTGCCCTGGCACAGTTTATACAGGAGCTAAAATCATATCCTGGCAAGCAATAAATCTCCCTCAGATAGTTTAACAGGCACTCACCAAAGCTCCCAGAGAGCCCAGGAGATGTGAAAAAGCTCCAAGGGAAAAGTGACACTTTTATGGACACTCTGCCCGTGCCCTGTGTCTGCTTTTGCTGCTGCACATCCCGGCTGGGTGAGGTGTCAGCCCTGCCTCACACACAGAGCTGCTCTTCACAGCTGCTTTTCCTCCTTCAGTGATTCAAAATCAAGGAGGGAATCTCCTTTATCAGGGGATTGTGACCTGCTGGCTACAAATCCAGAGCTGCTCCACATGGTGGAATCCATTTCTATCCACAGCTGGGTGGTTCTGCTGGTTTTATGTTATAAACTTCCTTCAAGAGCCAGCACAAGGACTTAGACTTCAGTAGCCAAAGAGAACTTTACTCATGGTTTTCCTTCTCTTTGGATTTTTTCACATCCTTAACATGACCTTTAAGCAAGTCTTGAGTCATAAAGATTTTAAAATTCACTGTAACAAGCTAGAGATGACGAAGTTGCCCTGCAGTAGCTGAAGCAGTAAAGATCCTAAATGATATTGCACAGAAATTACAGTTTTATAACACTTCACCAGGACCAGCTGCTGAACTCCGTTTAGTTTTTTACAACTATCTCTAAAAATATTCTCTTACCACTCAATCAGAAATGTTTTGGTTGGGTAACTAAGTAAACACAAACACAGAACATTAATAAAGGCTTTTCCTCCCTTTTCTTTATCCACCTCTTTCCAAAATTAGGCTGCCAAATTGTCTCAGAGAAATGAATTTTGGACAGATATTTCTGAGAGCTCAGTAACTGAATATCTTGAGATCCTCCCCTTCAGAGGGAGGGCTAATATCAAAAACAACACAAGCACATGCCACGCAGCTCTGGGACACTGAGCAGTGTGTTCAGGCTCTGTCAAAGCTTGAACAACATTTTAAAGTTGAAAGGGAACCAAGTGGCTGCCAAAAGCTCCCGTGGCAGTGTCCAAAATGCCTGAATGAAGAACTTCTGACACCAATGAGCACCTTCCTTGGGGATCTGTGGGGTCTCCTCTGGTTCTGGGATTTCATCAGTAACGTTTGAACTCACGTCTAGAACTTTTCAGCTTCCCAAAGCTCAGAGGAGTTCTGCCCCTCACAATTAATTAAGTTCATTTCCAGTTGGGGCACCTTAAAATGCCCAAATCCTACAGTGTTATCCCAAACCCTGAACCCCCAACGCTGCAGCTCTCTGCTCCTGTCTGGGATTTGGGGTGCAGCATTTTGGTAACGTTTCTGACACTAATTCAATTCCACTGAACAGCACAAAGGGGGATTTAGGACATGAACCCTGGAGATATTGTCCTGTGGGGTGACACAGGGCTCCAGGTGAGCAGCTGCACACTTCCCAAAGTTCCAGTGGGACTCTGCACATCAGGAGTTCCCTTTCTTCCATCCCCTTCCTTCCATTCCTTTCCTTCCATTCCCTCCCTTCCATTCCCTTCCTTTCATTCCCTCCCTTCCATTCCCTCCTTTCCATTCCCTTCCTTTGATGCTCCCACTGCAGCTCTCCCCTCAGTATCTCCTTCTCATCCAGCTGGTTCCTCTCCTTGCTATTTCTGCAGGATCCAACAATCCCACCCCAAACCCTGCCCTGGCATCCCCCTGCCCCCAACTCACCCAGGGGCAGGACGATGAAGAAGGGGAGCCAGCACAGGATGAACATTCCCACTACAATTCCCAATGTCTTGGCCGCCTTCTTTTCTCTGGAGAATTTTAAAAGTTTGAAAGCCAAGGAGCTCCTGGGGTTGTGCCCCTTGGATCTGGCGTTGTTCAAGGTCTCCTCGTGCTTGTAGTGAATCCGTAAGGTCAACTCCTTGGAGTTGGACATTTCCTTCATCACCCCCGCCTCCAGGTTCCTGGTAGTCCTTTTGGCCACGATGTAGACGCGGCAGTACATGACGAGGATGACGATCAGGGGGATGTAGAAGGAGCCCAGCGAGGAGAAGAGCGCGTAGAAAGGCTCCTCGGTGATGCGGCACTCCCTGTCGTCCTGCGGCGCCGGCTCCTTCCAGCCCAGCAGGGGCCCGATGGAGATGACCATGGACAGGAGCCACACGCCCAGCAGAGCCAGGATGGCCCTTCTGCGGGTGACCAGCGTGGGGTACTGCAGGGAGTAGCGTACCCCGATGTACCTGTCGATGGAGATGGCGCACAGGCTCAGGATGGACGCCGTGCAGCACAGCACGTCCACCGCTGCCCAGATGTCGCAGAATATCCTCCCCAAAACCCAGTAGCCCAGCACTTCCAGCGTGGCGGAGAACGGCAGCACGGTGAAACTCAGCAGCAGGTCCGCTATGGCCAGGTTGATGATGAAATAGTTGGTAGGGATTCTCAAATGTCTGTTGCAAGCCACGGAGAGAATTACCAGGATATTCCCTACGATAGCAAAGAGGATAAAGGCACCGAGGATCAGCCCCACAATGATCGCCCTGCTGGTGGCCAAGGCAGGTGAATCCAGGTTGCTTCCCGTCTCGTTGGAGCCGTTTGCAGAAAAATTGCCATAATTTAGTGCAGAGCCTTTGAAATATCCCGGTATGGATGTATTGGATTCATCACCAAGGTAGGTATTCATCTTAAAAATCATCCTCCATAGCAAGCTGGGGTTGTGTCCCTCGGCGAGTCAGCTCAAAGTCATCTCCGGAGCCGGCGGGGGTGTCAGGGCCGGGAGCAGTGCGGGCAGGGCCATCCCTGGCCCCGCAGCCCCGGCTGGGCGAGCCCGGCGGGTCCCGGGGCGAGCGGAGTCACCCGCAGCCGCCTCCGGGGCCCTGCATTTCCCATGCGGAGCCGCTGGAAGCAGCAGCGGCGGCAGAATCCTCAATCCTCACTCCTGAATCCTCAGTCCTCTATCGTGAATCCTGCCCGGAGCCGGGGGAGCTGCGCTGCTGCCGTGCCCGACACGGGGCGGGATCAGCCCGGCCCCGGAGCCGCGCCGGAGGCGGGGGGACACGGGGACAGGGGACACGGGGACACGGGGACAGGGGACACGGGGACAGGGGACAGGGGACACGGG
>VRYO01001726.1:8402803-8416818 GCA_009812075.1 Sialia sialis | reverse complement strand
AGAGGGGACAGCACTGGGGACAGCAATGGGGACAGCAGTGAAAGAGGGGACAGCACCAGAGGGCAATGCTGGCCAGGTGACACTGGGGGAACGTCACGATCTTAACTCGGCGTGTGCCACAGGAACCTGCAGTGCCGACCTGTGAAAAAGCGGTCGCGTTATCTGAGAAAAAAATCCTTGGGGCGACGTGGTGAGAAAAGCAGTTTCGGGACAAAGCGATCTGTTACCCTTTTGCCTGTTAAGGAAATATATTGGAGTTTATTTTGTGAGTCACATTTCATTTTAGAGAGCTAATCATCTCCTAAGGATGAATAGCTGGGTTCCAAGAATCCCTGGTTTATTTGCACTATTCATTATTCAGTATTACTATTCAATATTCAATTATGGCACAAAGGTTGCTTCTAATTAAGAATCTGATGAGAAAATAAAATTGTGACAGATCAGCAAAATCTTGACGGGCACATCTGTGCCTTCATCTCCTCTTTTCCACCTCTGTAACTTTTCCAGGCAGAGTTTTTTGTGAACCCCAGCCCTGAGCAGAGCTGAGCACCCCCAGCCCAAGGGCAGGCAGAGACAAGGATTGATTTTAGGAAATACTTCACCTTTAGTATTCTTGATGCTGAAGTATCTTCCTGAGTCTGTGCTCAGGGTTCTGAGGCCACTGATGTTGATAACTCGTGGTAGCTCTGGGAAAAGTTATCCTCTTACAGTAGCCTATAAAGCAAAATATAAGTAACAACTGACTTATTTTGTAGCTTACAGCCTTTAATGTCGAAAGCAGCGGTTTCTTGGTTTCTTCATCTTGTGAAGCTTTGGGGAGAAATCTCAGCTCTTTAGAACTCAGTGCCATGAAAAACAACAAGTGAGAGATTTGAGAACACAGAACTGCCAAAATCCTGTTCTCAACTTTCTGTCATCAGATTACGTCCCCCAGCTGTTGTCTGCTGTACTTACTCTCTATTGATTTTCCTGATACAAAATGTACTGTGTTTGAAATAAAAACTTCATCTTTAATAAGGCTGCTATGGCTGAGAGTTGCAGCTGGCTGCTGGTTGTGAGGACAAACCGTGTAAACAAAAGTTGAATTTCAGTCAGTGCATGGCAGATGTTGGTGTGGCCCTGCCCAGCAGCAGGTTGTTCAGAATTTCTCTTTGAAACGTTGACAAGAATGACAGGATAATGTCATGAAGTCACTGCAGGGAGGAGGAACAAACTTAGGATTTATGAGCTTCACCTCAGCTTTCCAGAGCAGAGTTTTGAGTGCTGCTAAAGGCAGGCAGCAGCTGGGACCTGGGACACTCATCCTTCTCACTTCCAGCTCCTGCTGGGCCCCACTCTGGGCTCTGGTGGTGATTTCTGACCCTGGTTCTCTGCCTGGTCTGTGAATTCTTCAGGCTCTGCCCTGGTGCCACAGAGGACACGGTGACTCTGTGCCCCCTGAGCCCCCTGTGCCACCACAACTACAGTTGTGGTGGAACACGGGGCACAGGGGGCACAGAGTCACCGTGTCCTCCTCGGCAGGTGTACAAGAGATCACAGGTGACCTCGACCCTGATAATTCACAGTCGTACAAATTACCAAAGAAGAGGAACTGCCATGGCTTTACTGGGTCACAGTTCTGATAAATAAAGATGAGTGTGGTAAAAGGGGTGGCTGCTCAGGGGGGATTTTGGAGGAGGAGAGCCTGGAGGAGCCCTGAGGAATAAGGAAAGATCCAGAGAGGCACAGAGAAGAATAAAACACAGAAGAGAGTTGCTGCAGCAAAGATGTGCTGTGAGGTCAGTCTGGGTCTGGTGGACTCAGCCTGCAGTCAGAGCTGAGCTGGGGGAGACCTGCATTCAGTCTGCAAACCCAAACTTGCAGTCCCAGTCCAGCAGGACGCAGGCAGCAGTCAGAGCCTGCAGCTCATCCTGCAGCAGGAGTTTGCTGCAGCCAGCCAGGATGGCTCAGCTTAAAGGAGAATAAACCAGAACCCTTTTCTCATTGCTGGATGAGAATCTGTGTCTTGGCTCATCCCTGCCCCTAACCAGGTCTGTTGTAACTCTCCCTCTCCTGGGGGCTGAGCTACACTGATCAAAAATACAGTAATTTCACAACTATAAGCTGCGCCTGATTATAGGCCGCACATCCAGTTAGCCGGGTAGACCACGGGACTTGTCCATATATAAGCTGCACCCAAATATAAGCTACAGTTTTTATTTTTTATTTTTTTAAGCGAGGATCCATGTGTGACAAAGTAACGAGTTAGTAACAGAATCACACCAGCGTGGGATTTGGTGTCAGGTGCTCAAGTTGCGAACAGTTTTCATAGACCAGTGAAGCCTTTAAAGGCAGATCCAGGCACCCTCCCCAGCCGGCTCTCACTTCCAGGTTGGCATTTCACTGGGATTTGTCCATAAATAAACCACACCTGATGATTAGCCGCACTGCTGGGGTAGGCTGGATTCTTCAATGGAAGAGGTGCGGCTTATAATCGTGAAATGACTGTAGTTTGATTCGACCATCAGATCCAGCCACAACCCCGTTAGAGCCTTTGGCAGGCGGGAGAATTTGCTGAGAGGCTGGATGAGAACAGCCCTGCGAGGATGTGAACTGCCCTGCTCTGGTTTTCTGCTGGCACCGTGTGGGACATGCCCAGCCTGCCAAGCGGGACAGAGTGGCCTGGAGCTGCAGCCTGGCTCTGGGCACACTCCAAGCAGGCTTTGCAGTCCCAAGGAGCCAGATCTCTGAGCAGGAGTCAGCAGCATCCAGGACACGGTGCCCAGAGCAGAGCGAAGGGAGCAGACCCTGACTGGTCATGGTTGGGTAAAACATTTGTTCAGCACTGGGACTCCTCTGCTTCCCTTCCTGGTGCTGCTTTCTGTGCCCTCTGGAGGAAAGAACAGACAGAAAAATCCCATTGCAGGGCAAAGGAAGACAAATGTGGGGAGCTGGGTGTGTTCTCCCAGTTGTGCACGCACAAACCGGCTGGGAAATCACGAGCTCGAGCTGATGAATGCTCACAAACTGCTCTGAGATCTTCAGCAGCAGGTGCTGCAAGAGAACCAAATGTATTGAAACTCAGACATGAGCATTAACTCTGTACCTGCCTGGGGGTGAGGGACGGAACAGGCATTCTGAGAAATGGGGAACTTTTCTTTTTCTGCCAGGTTTGGGGTGAGGGATGGAACAGGCACTCTGAGAAAAGGAGAACTTTTATTTTTCTGTCAGGTTTAGGGTTTGGAGCCAGTCAAAGACACCTGCTCAGAGAAAGAGACAGGAACCACGGCAGAGCTCCTTTCACTTGGATGAATCACCGTGCTCATTGAAAAAGCGAATTTAACAGCCTAAGGATTCTGCTGAATTATACTTCAATAATGATCCCAGAGTCGTTTTTCAATGAGTCCTTCACTGAAAGAGGAGCCCGTTATCGTGGCTCAGCTCTGTAAGGGGCTGAGCTCCTTTTCCTCCTTTCCAAAGGGATGTCACAATTTGGAACTGATTCTGAGACACTCCCAGAGCTCTTCTGCAACCCTGCTCTGAATTGGGCATGGGCACGAGCTGAGCCAGGATTTAAATGAGAATATCTCCACAGAATTTATATAATCCCTCTTGAGCATCTCACGTCCCTGCTGTTTTCTCTGCTATTAAAGCGTTCCCAAGTGTGAGGAGCTGGGCTAGGGAAGGTTTTGGTGGGATTGTGGAGGAGTATTTGGATTCCTGTGTTGAAGAATTGTGTCTGCAGCTGAGTGTTTGGCTTTAGATCATGTTCAAATCAGCTTCTCTGCAGGGACATCCTTAAAACTCCACTGACCAAAAAATGAAATTTCTCTGCTTCTGACAGAAACCTCAGTGTTAGCTACAGAGCTGCATTAATTATTGCTTGTTTTATTAATTACAGTGGATAATCCACGAAATGCCTTTCCTTAATTTCCATTATTTCTGATGGGCAGAACTTGGTTCTTGATGGAAAACCTCTTTGGCACAGCCAGAGTTAAAAAACCTTCCCACAAACACTGGAGATACACTGGATTATGATTTCCTTACATTTCCTTGGATGACACAAACCCTGAACCCCAGGAAAGGGAATTTCCACGATGAGAAGAGCAAAAAATACATTTAAATTGCTAATTTGCAGTTGTCCAATGGTGATATTTAAAGCCTTGTGGGTTTATTTTCAGAGTAAGGGAAATATCTCTGAGGTTTATATTAACAGCCAAGGTTATGAGCTGGAACTTGCCAAAAGAGGATTGCACACTCCTGCAATGTGAAATAATATATTTTATTTTTTTTTCTGTAGTTATTCACATTTTTTGTAAATTGGATTCAAGATCATTTTCGGGTAAAATTAACTAAAATACAATTATTCTTCTGCTGTCAGTGGCTCTTAAATCCCCTCCCAGACTCAGGTTTTGCAGGCCCACACTAAACCATGGTTTTTTTCTCACTGTGCATTTCTGCCAGCACTGTGCTGGAAACTCCAAAAATTATCAGTAATTTAGGGGGAGGAAAATCAGTGTTTGGAGAAAATTTCAGGGGAAGCAGGAGAGGGAAAAAAATTGAATTCTGGTGAAGAGGACAGCAGGCTCTCCTGGAGGGATCCTTTCCTTTGCTTCACATTTATTTCAGAACTTGCCGCTTTTGAGATAGAATTTTAATGGAATAAACTTGAGGTTTTAATCTCTTTGTTCTAGATCTGAGGAATTCAAATTATTATAGATTGCCTAGTGGGTTTTTTTTGTTGTTGCTGTTCTTTTTGGGTTTTTTTTTGGTTTTTTTTTTCTTTTTAATTATTTTTTTAGGCTGGGTATATTTATTTACATTAAATAAATTCAACTTCATTGAAAATATTTAACCAGGAATGAAACCTGGAGGGGAATCCAGGCTGGATAAAGCTCCTCCTGCTGTCACCAGTAATTCAATTAATTTCTGTGCTTCCTTCTCAGTAATTTCTTCACTCCAAGAACGAGGTGCCCAGCCCAGAGGAATTTTTGTACCACAACAGCAATGGCTGGGAAAGGGATTTTCCAAAGATATCTGGGCCTAGTGGGAGTTTTCACCTTCATCCTTAAGCACCTTAGAAACTTCTGGAAACTGCTCCTGCTTGTGCTCCATGATAATTCCTGTACCAGTGAAGCCCTCGCTGTGTTTTAAACACCCAGATGGTTTATTCTGCTCCTCAGAGGTCACCATTTGGTGCCCGAGGTGCTGGGACTTTCAAATTTCAACTTCCATTTTCCAGGTTGGACATTTGTGTGAAAGACCACCAAAAAAACTCAAAACAAAACAAAAAAACCCAACATTTTCCACCTCTCTCCACATCACTAAGCTCTGATCATGGTGTGCCCAGTTCTTAATTTCAGATTTATGACATTTGGAACTGTCAATTGCAGCATAAATATCTTATTGCCAGTGAGTGGCTGGGCCTCAGTGCTGATGAGCACTGGAATTTATTTTCCAGGGGGATGAATTCCTCTTCCAGGGGGGATGAATTCATCTTCCAGTTGTGATGAATTCCTCTTCCAGTTGTGATGAATTCCTCTTCCAGGGGTGATGCACAGCCCCAGTCTGATGTTCTGCCCTGATGAAAATGCCTGGGGGAGACAGGGACTGACTTTTATATTTGCATTAATACAGACCTTAAAATCCGGGCCAAGATTTAGTGAGATCGGTGTCAATCAATCAGCCAATTTATCTGCTCTTTTAATAAATGTGGATTTAGATGTACTGCAGGGTATCTGTATTGGAATTAAGCAGTTTTTCTAACCTCCAAGCATTTTGGACATTAGTTTGGTTAAAATCTGGGTGTCTCTGAGGAGAAGAAGAAGTCTGAACTCCCTGCCTTGTTTCCCTGCTCCCAGAGAAACTGGAAATTTGTATTCCTCCTCTCTAGCTCAATAATTACCCAGCCATTCCTTCGCTGAACTCATTGCAGTAAAAATAATAATGCTAAAGGGCAGAATTCCTTGGAGAAGGACTGCAAATGGCCAGAAAGCTGCTTTTGGTGCAGGGCTGAAAACATCAGGATAATGAGGAAGTGAAGGACAAAGAGGAGCTCTTTGCTCCACAGGAAGGGAATGAAAAGAAGAACTTTTGGGGAAAATAAAGCAAAAAGAACCAGGACAGTGATTTCTGTCGGATCTTCAGATGAGCCAGTCCTTAAAGCTGGAAATCCAACTGCAGAGGGAATTTTGCACGATCCCAAAATCTGGAATTTGCTGTGACAAAATCTGTTTTTTCTTCTCAGGGAATCTGCTAAGGAGTGAACCAAAATATTTCCTTTTCTTGTCATTAACACTCAGCTTGTGAGGCAGGGGTTGAAGTGCTGCTGCTCCTCCTTCTCAGCAGAGTTTGAATGCACAAACACCTCACTTTAAATTATGCATTGGTGGTTTCACACTCCTCAGAGCAAATTAAAGAAGCACATGCTATTCCATCTCTTTAGAAATTAGTGTAAGAGAAATTAAGGATTTTTTTCCTTTTAAATTCAAAATTTAAATGAATTTTTCAGTGTTATCCACTGCATCATTTGAACTCTCAGTAGCCAGAACAAAACTTACAGGTGGAACTGTGAGAGCTTTGAAGAAAATAATCAGAGTTTGGCTTGTATTTTCTGTTAAATTAACTTATTTGAATTAATGTTAAATATTCATGAGCCTGTTATTTTTCCCATATTTTGTTCTTGTGAGAAGCCATAAAAATCTATAAGCAGCCTTTATTTCTCCAGAGGAAAATTAGGTGAGAGAAAACATCTGTTTCTCTCCTTTTTCTGTCAAGATTTAGAGAATAATTATATCAACGATTCAAGCAACTGGGAAAGACCTAATTCTATTTAATTCTGATTAAATGTGCATCAGGCAGGAAAGCCAAGTGCATTTCAGAGGAACAATGGGGATGCTTTATTTGGTGGAACTGAGCTGATCCCACTGCTCCCCACATTCCTGAGCTTTCCAGAGGGAATGGGGAGACGTGGCTGCTGCTTTTCCATGGGAGAGAGCAGCTCTGGAATCATCCAGGGAATCACCTGAGCCAGGAACGTGGCAAAAGAGAGAATTAAATGCAGAGCAGCTCTGCAGCTCTGGAATCATCCAGAGAAATCACCTGAGCCAGGAACGTGGCAAAGGAGAGAAGAAAATGCAGAGCAGCTCTGCAGGTCTGGGATGGTTGGACTGCTCTGGGTTTGGAATTCAGGTTTGGAATTCTGGAATTGAGGAGCTCAGAGGGGTCTGGGCTGAGCTGGCCCCTGAGCTGTGGGGGTCAGGAGCACCTCGAGTGTTCCCAGGGCTGGGATCCATCCAATCCAGCTCTGGGATTGGCTTTTCCCAAAAAACCACAGGGCTGGGATCCATCCAAGCCAGTTTTGGATTTTGTATTTCCCACAGAAACCACAGGGTTGTGTCCATCCAACCCAGCTCTGGGTTTGGCATTTCCCAAAAAACCACAGGGCTGGGATCCAGGCACCACTGCACTTTTTCCTGAAAAGGTTTCCTGGAGCCTCCCCAGTGTCACTCTGGAAGTGTTTTCCAAGAACAAAGCTGCTGCTGCAGCTGCTCCAGGCCTTTTCCTAGCTGAGACAATGAATAGGATTCTGTTGGAATTTAAATTTTTTTTACACTGCAAGAGATATTCTTGAAGGTGTCAGAAGCCACCGTGAGTCAGAAATAAAGGTGAGCTAAGGCAGCAGTTCTGATCCATCAGGAATTGTTTGCAGGATCTTTCAGGAGCTGTTCCTGCCCAGCCCAGTCCTGGGTGAAATCCCCTCATCTTCCTCACCTGGAGCAAAGAGCTGAATGATGAATAATTGTATCAGGAGAATGGCAGAGAAAAACCTGAGAGCTCTGGGTGCAGCTCTGTCAGGACTGTTGAGGACAATCAGTGGTGTCCTTTTTCCTTTTTGGAAAAGCTGGGTGACCAATGGATGGGTCACTGCTCTGTCAAGGAGGGGACACTCAGCAGCACCTCATGGTTTTAGATACTGCAATGATTTTTGCTCCCTGTGTTTTTTAATTGTACAAAAAACACATTTTCAAGCAAACAGGAGATTGCCCTTTGGGAATAACGTGTGGATGAGCTGAGCTCTGGGGTTGTTTGGATGATTTGAGTCCCCAGCAGGCAGTTTGTCCATTCCAAGCGCATCGGGGTGACAGATGCTGCAATTAAGAGTGGCACTGTGGCTCCAGCAGCACACATTTCCAGCAGTGGCTGCTCCCCAGGCACTGGTGCCAGATGAAGTCACTGCACTTGTCAGTCACTCTGGCACCACTCTCCTGACCAGAAATTTGCCCTTTTTGGGTAGGAACCCCCCCAGCAGCTCTGGGCATTGAGGATGTTTGGTTGTAACCAGAAACTGCAGTAGCTGGATAAAATAAGATTTCACCTTTCAGGGCATCTGAGGCAAGAGTTTCCTGACCTACATCTGCCAGGAATCCAACCCCAGCTCCACTCCCAGCCCTCTGGAACGAGCAGGAACATTTGCCTGTGATGAAGATAATGGCAGAAAATATGTATGAGAATGAGTCACTGAAATTTTTGTTCAGAGTGCAATATCCAGCATCCCCTGAGACCTTTATTTATAGCCTGAGCAAACTCCACAGAGCTGCAGGAGGACAAATGAAAGTGTAGGAGAAGCTGAAGTCATGAGGAATGATAACTCCAACAGGCTCTTTCCATCACAAATTAAGTGAGCACATCGTGGCAGTAAATCTGCAAAAGTGCTCAGGCAGTTTTATCTCTGTGGAGCCCCGAAGGACTTTTTGGAGTAAAGGTTTCATTTCATGGTTGCCTCTAGTAGATGTGTAGAATAGAAACAACTGCAGATCTGGAGAATATACCAAATTACCGTGGTCTGCATCTCATCCTTGTGCCTGTCCTCAGGGTGTGGTATCACCAAAAATGAAATACATTCATTTATGGAATATATTCAGGGACACAAAGTGTTCCCAAATGCAATGGATGGATGGAGGGATGATGGATGAAAATGAGGGTATGTTTTGTTGTTATTGTTTTTTGGTTTTTCATTTATTTTTTCCTTTTAGACAGAAGAAATGGTAGAAAATATTTTATGGAGTTTAAACCATATTGGGGCCATGGCAGTGACCTCACTTGGCTTGATAGAAACAAATTCTGAACTGGACATCTCCAAAGTTCTCCCTGTCCTTTCTGTCCACCCAGAGATCCAGCCCAGGCTGCTCTGAGCCATCCCTGAGCCAAGGGCTCTGCTGAGCTCAGCTAAACACGAGCAGAATTTTCACACTTGGCCACTGCTGCTGGGAGAGGCTCCTGCAAAAAGGATTTTGGGTTTGTGGTTCCCAGAGCTGGGAGAGGGAGAGGTTCTGGTGCAGAACACCGGGATGGAGATGGCTTTGGACCTGCAGGGATAAGAAAGTGTCACCTCCCTGCAGGGACCAGGGTGTGAAAGTGTCACCTCTGAGCTGTGCCTGTTCCCACACCATGGGTGAACCCCACGAGGGACAATTCCCATCCCTGAACCTCTCCCTGGTGCTGTGAGCCAGCAAATTCAGATGTACCTGGGCTGAAATCATCAGGGGCTCACTGTGGCCTGGGGCAGCAGCTGTGGGGCCAGGGAACCTCAGCACAAACTGATTTTTATTTCAGGGCTGGAGCCATAACCTCCCTTGTCATTGGGCAATGAACTCCCAGATGGAAATGGAACAAAACTTTAAAAAGTGTGAAAACTCCTGACTCAGGTGTAGCCACGTCCAGGCTGTTGCACTGCCCAAGGTGAATCCTTGGAAGGGCTTTTAATAAATCCTGCTTTATTCCTTTATTCCTTTAACTCTGTCCTGCCTTTCAATAAATTCCTGCTTTATTCCTTTATTCCCGTAACTCTGCCCAGCCTCTGTCCAGCATCAGTGCCACTGTCATTCCCCCTCTGTCCTTGTCACTGATCACTGGCTCTTGCTTCTTTTCCTAAAGTTTCCAGCTCAGCTTAAGGAGCTTAGTCCAGGTTTGTGCCCTCCCTGAGGTTGGAGTTTTCCAGACATTGTTTCACTGGGTTTTTTTTCCCCACTCCTGGTTTCTTGCTATGACTTCAGTCAGGTCCTGGCTGCTTTAACCCTGCTGTGATTTATGTTTGATGAGACTGAGGTTGCAGCTCTCAGCTTGAGCGCTGCTATTCCTGCAGATTTCTGCTCCTGATTCATCTCCCTCCTCCCTTCTCATTCCAACATTGATTTGTTGAGTAACGGGCACGATGGGTTTTTACTGAGAGCAGCTCTCAGCAGACTTCCAGCACATATTTTGACAAGGGGATGGATGCTCGGGGTTATCTCTAATAGCAATTTAATGAATATTTTATTAAAATAAACTTCGTGTTTTGTGGCTGTGAGGAGCAGTAACTGCCTACAAATCTGTGGCCAGGAAAGCTTCAAGCTGGTGGCAAATTTCCTGTTCCTAGAGCAGGATCTTCCTGCACAGCACCATAAGGCCAGAGGGACACAGATGCTGCTAAATGCTTTTCTCCAAGTGAGAATGAGTGCATGATTGTGAGGGAAAACATTTGGTTTCTGCTGTTGATCCGTGGAATTTCAGCACGATGAAATCCTGTGCTGCTGCCAAAGCAGCGTCTGACACAAGTGGAGAATTTCCCAAGCTTTCAGAAAACTCCCCAAACAAAACCCCAGATCGCAGTTCATTGGGGATGCAGGGCTGCACTTTGGGGAGAGGGAATATTTGTGTTCCTGAGCACAGACTCCAGCCTGGATTAGAGAAGCTTTGGATGTGTTTTTGGAAGGTTTTCTCCCACCTCCCTGGTTTGATATGAACAGGATGAAAAGCCCTTGCACCTTTCCACCTCCCAGGCAGTTCTGTGTCACTATCAGGAATTCCCTCCACAAATTCCCTCCAAGTGGCACTGAAAATGAACAGGAGAATACTGGCAGGGTGACAAACACAGCCAAAAGTTCATTTTCCAGGTGGGGTGAGATTTCCTGGATGGATCTGTGTCTCACCTGCAGCTTCAGCTCCAGCTCCAGTGGCACTTTTCACTCTGGCACAATTATATTTTCTTTTAGCACAAACCTTCATCTCCTTCAATTTCCAAGTATTCCATGTTAAACTGAAGAAAACCAGGTTACTAATTAGGACTTGGGAGCAAAGCTGGAGCCCAGGGAAGTTGTTCTCACTGTGATGAAAATTCCACATTTCTCCCAGTTTTGTGGATGTCAGGATTTTCACAGCCACAGCATCCCTGCCGTGGGTGTGGAGTCAGAACCTCATTGTGCTCCTGATTTCTTTTGATTTGAGCAGGAAAATCATCTCAGCAGAACTTCACTGTGTAAAGAATTTTATTTGAGTATTTTTATAAAAAAATCTTACCATAAAAATTAGCTTGAATTTTGTCTGGAAATGCCACCAACATCCCCCTTTCTGGAGGAGCCATCCATTGTATTTCATTTCAGAGCAGTTTTACATCCCAGCAACAGGAATTTAATTACTATCTCCTTTTCTAATTAATTTCAATAACTTTAATTATAATTTTCTGCAATGGTCAATGCTTTGGACACTTTCATATAATTACACAGGATTGCTCTGTGTTTTGCATTAATAAGTATTCACTGGTTATAAGAACCTCAATATCTCTCATTATTCAGATGTTCCAGAATCAGATTCAGTGATAGCTGAAAGCTGGGTGGCAGAGCCATCGTTTTGCAGGTGATTGAAGAAATGCGAAGTTGATGTTGTTTTCCCAGCTCCATCTCTGCTGCAGCAGGAGATGGACAGCTCAGGAGCCTGTTTTGCTCAGTGAAATGGAAAACATGAAAACAGGAACCCAGAAATTAATTAGAAATGGGCTGAGACACAAGAATGAGCCTTGAATTTTAAACATATTAAATTGGAGGGAACGAGGAGTTCCAATTCATCTCCAGATAAAGAGGGGGAGGGAGCAGGGCAGGGAGGAGCTGGAGCTGGAGCAGCACTGGCAGGAGGAGCTTGGCTCAGACCCCCCTGTTTATTTGTGAATAAAAGCAATAATTGATATTTCTCCAGCTGCACAACTGCTCTGCACCTCTGCTGTAAAACCAGGGCAGCACAGCAAAGATTTTGGTGCTCCCAGGTGCATTAAATCCACTCAGGATAGTTCTTGAGGTGCCTTTTGCTGCTTTGAAGCGACCTGAAAATATATTTACAGAGAGCCCAGGAATGGCAAAGTGAGGCTGTGGCAGCCTCTGGAGGTTGTTCTGCTGTGTGTGGGATTTATTTGTTCTGTTTTAGTGGATTTGCTAATTCAGGCTCAGTTCTGGCTCCTGGGTCAAGCTTGGGCTGCTGAAAAGCCAGAAAAAAACTGAGAAAAGAGGAAAAAATTGTCAAACTTTAAAAAGAGAAGGAACAAAGCTGGGAAGGGCAGTGAAAACTGAGTTTCTCAGAGATTTTATTTTGCCCAGGATTTTATTTGGGAATGGTGGAAAAGATGCTCAAATCACGGCCTGCAGAAGTGGGATAAGCAGAGCTTCAGGTTTTTTTTGGGAAATCATGAGGGAGATTTGATCTCCCAGAGCACTTTGGTGTTTAATGGTTCCCTGAACAAAGAGCTGCTCTGATTAATGCAAATCCTGACTGCAAATAAGCCTGGCCTAAGTTAGAGCCAGTTTTGTAAAAAGGTAAAGTCTGTGCTACAAGAAAATGTTTTATAAATCTGAATTTATTTCCTGGTCCACTTTCTAACAACAATAAATATTCGCTCTGAGTTTCTCCAGTTGTTTTTCAGTCACTCAGCTGAGTGCTCCACATCCCACAGAGAACTTGTTGGCATCTTGTGCTGGAGTTTATGGCTCCCTCTTGTCAGGCAGTCTCCAGTTTTTCCAAGTTTTAGTGGAATACCAATAAAATCTGTCTGAAAGCGAGCTTGGCACATGCAGGGAAAGGGTGTGAGAACAAGGTTATGTTTTCATGAGAACAAGTGTTCTGTTATGAAGAGGAGATAAATAATGAGGACAAACATTGCATTAAAAAAAAAAAAAAGAGAAGAATTTAATGAGCTGGAATTGTGGTCAGTCGCAGGAAATGCTCTTTTTTTCCCTCTAGTTTTTAAAATATTTTATTAATTGCTGGTAAATGACTACTTGAAAGCACTACCCAAATTTATATCCGATTTCCTGCATATGAGTATTGATTCAACATTTGTTGAGTCACATTCTGCACTTGGCTTAAAATGGATTTCAGGTTGATGTGGAAATTTCCAGCCAGGATTGTTGTTGTCTCTTATAAAGCATGCTGATTATAATTACAGATATGATTTACACAGCCATGATCCACATTCTTCCTGCTGAGCAGGGAGGTGAAATTCCACCCATGGAGACTCAGTGACAGCAACTTTCCCCATTCCATTCCCGAGAGTTTTCAGGGAGGAGCTCCCATCCCTGCTTGGATTCCACTTTTGGGACAGGGAATGTTGGACCTGCAGCTGCTCCTGGGGTGATTCTGGCCTGGCAGGATCTGCTGGACTTGCTGCAGCTCCGGTTTTGTGAACAGCAAATTCCAATTTGAAAACAATTCAATTTTCTGAACGCTCTGGGTTAAAGCACAAATGGAGAAAAGGAGAGATCAGCTCTGGGGTCTCTGCACTGGGAGGGGTGGGCTCTGGGTTCTGCCACCCCAGGAGTGTTTGGGATGCAACATCCAAGGTTCCTGGATTCCAGAAGGTTCCTGGATTCCAGAAGACTCCTGGATTCCAGAAGTTTCCTGGATTCCAGAAGTTTCCTGGATTCCAGAAGGTTCCTGGACTCCGAAGGCTCCTGGACTCCAAAGGTTCTTGGATCCAGAAGGTTCCTGGATCCCAGAAGGTTCTTGGATCCCAGAAGGTTCCTGGATCCCAGAAGGTTCTTGGATTCCAGAAGGTTCCTGGATCCCAGAAGGTTCTTGGATTCCAGAAGGTTCCTGGATCACAGAAGGCTCCTGGATTCCAGGATGTTCTTGGATCCCAGAAGGTTCTTGGATCCCAGAAGGTTCTTGGATCCCAGAAAGCTCCTGGATTCCAGGATGTTCTTGGATCCCAGAAGGTTCTTGGATCCCAGAAG
>VRYO01001726.1:8372063-8387266 GCA_009812075.1 Sialia sialis | reverse complement strand
CCAATACTCATATTTTGATAAATCAATTTGTGCCCAGCTGAATTCAATATTTTCTATAAAGCTAATTTCAAAGCACATATGTGGAATTAAGGGAGTATTCCCCATCCTGGCCTTTCCTTTATGATCCACATCCATTGCCCACCTCGCTCTTGGCTTTTCCCTCCACTCCTGAGCAAGCAGAGAAACAGGATGGGAAAAATGAAACTGATAAACTAGCAAAGAAAATTAATTTGACTTGCACGAGACAAGTGACAGGTTTTTTTTATTCCTTCAAAGAGGGTTTTTATAGAGGAAGAGGTTGAGAAACATTTCTTTTTGTCAGGCATGAAGGAATTCCAGCTGCAGCATTTAAGGCAGGCCCAGGAGTGCTGTTAATTTTTGGTTGTTCAGCCTTTGCTTGAGGAAGTGTCTCAATTTCAGAGCCCATAAACACAATGGGATCATTAATAAAATAAATCAGAGCATCTCTTCTTGGGGCACTCAGCCAGGGCAGTAAAGTTGTCCTGAAAGGAGACAAACACCAGGCTGGAAATGAAAACCTGCTGCTAATTTTTATTAATTCTGAATCTGCTGTATTTTTCCTTTTTTTTATTTGTAGCTGGTAATTTGAGGGCAGTGACATCAATTAAGAGTTTAATTTGAGCTGGGAAGGCAGGGCTGTGCCAGGCAATAAGTTCCATTTCCAATGAACTCCAAGCAGCAAAAATGTTGTGGAAGAGACTTTTCAGCACGAGCCAACCTCTAAATTGGAAATGTTAGAGAGGAAAATGAGGAGCCAGGGGCTGGGGCTGGGGTAGAAATCAGAGTCAAAAGACTTTCCAGGCTGCAGCTCAGAGCAGAAATGTTTTTCTCCCTGCCCATTTATCAGCTCCTTTGAAGTAATTTTTTTTTTTTGTGGTTATTATTTATTTTGTGGCTGTTGTTTCATGGTTGTTATTTTGTGTTTGTTATTTCATGGTTGGTATTTATTTTGTAATTGTTCTTTATTTTGTGGCTGTTGTTTCATGTTGTTATTTTGTGGTTATTATTTATTTTGTGGTTGTTATTTATTTTGTGGCTGTTGTTTAATGTTTGTTATTTCGTGGTTGGTATTTATTTTGTGGTTGTTGTTTCATGGTTGGCATTTATTTTGTGGTTGTTCTTTATTTTGTGGCTGTTGTTTCATGTTGTTATTTTGTGGTTATTATTTATTTTGTGGTTGTTATTTATTTTGTGGCTTTTGTTTCATGTTTGTTATTTCATGGTTGTTATTTTGTGGTTGTTACTTATTTTGTGGCTGTTGTTTCATGGTTGGTATTTCCTGGTTGTTTTTTATTTTGTGGCTGTTGTTTAATGTTTGTTATTTCATGGTTGGTATTTATTTTGTGGTTATTATTTATTTTGTGGTTGTTCTTTATCTCGTGGCTGTTGTTTCATGTTTCTTGTCATTTGTAAGATGCAAATGCTGCCAAGCCACAAACCAAAGACAATTCCCGCATTTTACCAAGGGAAGGAAAGGGAAGTTTCAGAGAAGGGAAGGAGCAGAGCATTGCAGCTCCTCACTTCCACTCTGACATTTTTTCAACCTCCCCTCCCTTCCATCAGCTCTCTGCTCCTGGCTGAACACCCAGGCACGATTTTATTACCCTGTGAAATCAATGAATCTCAACAGAAAGCCTGATGAGCTTTAAATGGTCCAGAATTAGTGAGTGCAGCAATCAATCAATCAATCAATCAATCAATCATCCCCAATTAATCTGTGCTGCAGAGTGGCCCCAGATCCATCCCTGAGCTGAGCCCTGGATTTCCTGAGCTCTGGCAACAGCTGATGGACCTCAGAGTTCTGGAAATGAAATGATTTAAATGAATATTCAAGCATTAAATCAATGCTGAGCAGAATAAGAGGTGACATGTTCCCCTGTTTATTTGGAAATTAAACCTGGACAGCTGTTCAGCACTGCTACTTTTCATGGATTTATGGTTTTCCTGGGCTGCTGTTCTGTCTTGTTCATGTCCTTTTATTGGCTTTTGATGCAGTAATTTGGAACTGCATTATAATCACTGTGGTTAGGGATAGATGGCCTCGGGGGTTTTTTTCTCAAGCTGGCAGAGGAAGAAGAGATGATTTGAGTTGTGTGATTCAGCCCATGAAAAATAACACATTTAATGGAGTTTTTTTTTGGGAATATCAGCAGGGCAGGAAGGAGGCTCCATGGGCACGAGCCCCTAGGATAAATAAAGGATAAAAAAAACGAAAAACATTTTATGTGCATCAGATGTGCCCTGAGAGCTGCTGCTCCATCTTCTGGGATGGATTTAGTTACTTGGGATTAAATAGATTCTAAAAATGAGAGGGGGAGAAAAGGTAGTTTGGTGCTGAAGTTGTGATTCAGCTTTGGTGATTTTCCAGGTGCAAAGCTGTACTTTTCAATAAATAATTGGGAAGAACTGCAGAAATGTTGGGTTACAGGACTGTCCTCTCCAGCTGCAGGACTGTCACCAAATCCATCTGCTCCCCTGGCTGGTGGCCCACTGCTATTCAGGCAATAACTCAGCTGAAAATATTCTTTATTGTGCTGAGAAACCAGGAGTGCTCCAGCAGAGTCAGGGCTTGTGGGTGCTCTGCCCAGAATTCCCAATTCCAAACAGCATCTGTGACTTTCTGCTCTTTGCTAACAGCAATTCCTGGTCTTGGAGCTGCAGTTGCACAACAGGAAAGGCTCAGCACAGCTGGAAAACGTGGGAGAACAAATCCAGACATCCTGTGACCCACCCCCAGCTCGGGGTGGGCACTGGGGCTTGTGGCACGGGTATTTGTGGGATATTTGTGGGATATTTTGGGGATATTTGTGGGATATTTTTGGGATATTTCTGGGATATTGGTCACTGCAGACTCTCAGTCTCCTCTGGGATGTTTCCCTCCTGTCACCCCCTGCCCTGGTTCCCAGTCCTTCGCTGGGATCCCATGGAAGCACACAGGAAGAGGAGTGGAAAAGGTCCTGGATGACCCACTGAACTCATTTTCCTCTTTCTTTTCTCTTTTTTCTCCAGAGCTGGAGTTGAGTCTCTTTGGAAGAGGCACCCTGAATGCAGCAGATAATGCAGGAGATGATGATGCAGCAGGTAATGCAGCAGATGATGATGCAGCAGATGATGCAGTAGGTAATAATGCAGCAGATGATGCAGCAGATAATGCTGCAGGTAATAATGCAGGAGATGATGCAGGAGATGATGCAGCAGGTAATAATGCAGCAGATGATGCAGCAGATAATGCAGGAGATGATGCAGGAGATGATGCAGCAGGTAATAATGCAGCAGGCAATGCAGCAGGTAATAGTGCAGTAGATAATGCAGTAGGTAATAATGCAGCAGATAATGCAGCAGATGATGCAGCAGATGATGCAGCAGGTAATGCAGGAGATGATGATGCAGCAGATAATGCAGCAGATGATGCAGCAGGTAATAATGCAGCAGGTAATGCAGGAGATGATGATGCCGCAGATAATGCAGTAGATGATGCAGCAGCTCCTCAGCTGCAAGGACAATTCCTGAGAGCATTCTGGATCCATTTTCATCCCTCCTGTCTCATTTCTGATGAGAGCACAGAGCGGTGCAGCTGAACCCAGCAATTTAAAATGGGAATTTGTTCTGATTTTTGTTTCTGGATGTTTGCACTCACCTTGGCCCAGGTAACCACAGACTGGTCCCGTGGCCATTTCCTGGCACAGTCTGGAGATTCTGAAGTGATTTGGGGTGAAATCCTTCACTAGGAACCAAGGGGAAGTTTTAGCATCAATAAAAACATTCCAGGCTCACCCTCTGAGGCAGCCCCTGGTGTTTGCAGCTGCCACACTTCCAAGTGTTCCTGAAAAACACCTCTCATCCCCTGACATTTCATCTCCCAGCATTAACAATCATCTCATCCAATCCAAACAGATTTGCAATTATCCTGGCAGGAGCAGTGGGCTGAGAGCTGGGCTGTTTATTACAATGCCAATAAATCATTTACAGCCAGAGCCAATTACCTGTTTGTTTCCAGTGCCTGCTCTTCAATTAACAGGGGAATGTGCACCTTTCCAGGAGATCATTTCAGGATGTGTTTGGTTGTTGCAGCCTGGAGCTGAGCTGCTCTCTTGGCATTTCCCTCCTCAGCAGCTCTCAGCTTTATTTATTTATTTATTGAGGGTGGCAAATTGGGGAGCACCAGAGCCCTGACAATCCAGAGATTTGGGAAAACCCTCCCTGGGAATTTGGAGCTCAGCCCAGCCCTCAGTGCCCAGCTCAGCACCACTGATGGGACCAGTCAGTGCTTGTACTGGGAGCTCTGCTCTGTCCCTTTCACTGCTCTGACCTGCCCGAGCCTGGCACTGATGTAATTCCTGGGAGGGTATTTATATTTATATGTATATTTATATCTATATTTATATATTTATATTTATATGTATAAATCTATATATTTATATTGATATATTGATATATTTTTTAATTTTATTTCTATATTTCTATTTATATGTATAAATCCATATATTTATATTTAATATTTATATTTAATATTTATATTTAATATTTATATTTTCATTTATTGTCCCATTACCAACACCTGGGGCACAGACTGGGAGCACTGGGAGTGCTGGGGCCCAGCTGGGAGTGGGCTGCAGTCAGAGCAGGATTTCTCCTGGACAGTTCCTGCACCCATCTCCCCAAGGGGAGCCATGGAAAAGATGGGTGAGCTCCTGTGGGATGGGCAAACCCAAGGTGAAATCCACAGAAACTGAGGAGCTGTGAGG
Organism: Sialia sialis; assembly: GCA_009812075.1. NCBI lineage: Eukaryota > Metazoa > Chordata > Aves > Passeriformes > Turdidae > Sialia > Sialia sialis. Next base: position 8,382,500 of record VRYO01001726.1, on the reverse strand, counting down.
GGATTTGTGTTCCTTGCAAACTAAATGAGAACTGCTTTGCATTTATTTGAATTAAGGGCATTTTCCACCCCTGGAAATGTCCAAGGCTTGGTTGGATGGGGCTTGCAGTGACCTGGGATAGTGAAAAAAAAAAAAAAAATTATTATATCAAATAATCTGGAAGTCTTTCCTGAGAGAGCCAGGTTTCCTGGGAACACAGATCCATAACAACCCCCAGGGACAATCAGAGCCTGTCAAACTTTGATGTCAATTACTTTGCATCATCAACAGGGAAAGTAAAAAAGGAGCAAAGCTTGGTGTGTTTCTATTTCTGGTGTTTGCCGTGCTGATTCATGATGGATGATTAATCCCACAGACATTTTGGTGACAGGGCTGGGAAAATCTTCCTGACACAGGAGACTTCACCAATTATCCTCCAGACTGAGGGCTGGGACTCGGTGATTTATGACACCTTTATCTCCTCTGGGATAAAACAACAGCAAATACAATGCAGGGAAAAGTCTTGCCAGGCCAAAAGACTTCATTTGTAAAGGAGAGAAACTCCTTTAAAGTTCTTTCCAACTCTAATTTCTGTGCACTGGGGAGAGTGACAGAAAACTGCATTTTTATCATCTTTAGTGATAATGTGTTTGTTGTTCAAAGGAATTCCTGTGTGCAGTGGATATATTCAGCTGTGTGACAGCAAAACATCTCAGAGCAGAAAATGTGGAACTGCTCTGACCCCTGAATGGAAAACAGGGGGGAATTCTCAGTGTTTATTTTGTGAAGAAAAAAAGGAGGTTTGGGTGGAAAACAGAGAGGGATTCTCAGAGTTTATTTTGTAAAAGAAATCAGGAGGTTTGGGTCCCCATCCCTGGAGTGTCCAAGGAATTCCTGAGGTGCCACTGGGGGCTCTGGGCTGGGGATCACAGCCTGGGCTCAGTGATCCTGGAGGGCTTTCCCACCTGGATAATTCCATGATTCTGTGCTTCCCTGAACCCTGCAGCTGGAATTTTAACCTGCATGGGCTTCAGCAGCCTCTGGTGCCAGCAGAGCTCAGCTCAAACTCAGCATTTCCAGCAAACCTTGCTCAACCAAAAGCTCTGAGCAGCTCACAAGTGATTAATCATCACCTCCAGCAGAATTTATTTATTAGGCTTTAATCCATTAGCACGAGTTTTAGATGGAAAAGGAGAAACCATTAGGGAGAAAAACATTGTAAATCTTATTCTTCTGGGAACTGTTAGTGGTGATCCCTGTGAGGATTGCTGAGGCCATGAGCAGTCCAGATGTTTGATATTTGGCTGATTTCTCCTTCCTGCAGGTCATAAATGAGTTCCTGGGATGGGAGAGGGAACTGCAGGAGACAAAGCTCTGGTGTTTGCTGTGAGCAGAGCTGCTGCTTCTGTTCTAGAGCTGATTTAAACTGCCTTAAAAACACCAAATCACCTGAAAATGGATTTTAAACCCACGAGACGTGCAAGGATAGATTTCCTAAATTCACAGAAGTTTTTAGGTTTTATTTAAAATACATAAATCAGCATTTTCGGTGGGAAGAGCTACATTTTTATTGTTAAAATCATTGTGAGGAGGAACAGAAACAGAGCTGAGGGACACTGAAGAAAACTTGGCTGAATTCACTTTGGGCAATGTTTATCTCAGGACTGGCAGCCACAGAGGCTCAGGGTCTGTCTGAATATTGGGTTTGGGAAGGCACAGCCTAAAGGGAAACTCGAGGGATTTAAATCAATTTATCCCTTCTTGTCATTTTTCCCTAACAGCCCTACCAGGGAATACAAATTCCAGATTAGGGAATGGTCTCAATGATTTCTCTGTTGTCTGCTGAGCTGCTGAGGAGAAATGTTTTCCCTTTAAAAGAATTTCTTATTTTCCCTCTGCTTCTCCTGCTGCAAACCCATCAATCTGAATCACTGCTTAACAATCTCATTCTGACAATGAACTGATGGCTGCTGCAAGCTAATATATCCTAATTCCAATCTAACATATTCTGTCCTCAATTGTGATCAGGGAAAAAAACCCTCAGAGGGAAACAAGAAAATGACTGCTGGCTGGAATAAGCAGATACTTCTGTCAATATTGTCTCTAGAATTCCTTGGCTCTGGCTCAGCTCATTAACCTGTGTCTAATTTTCATCTGTTGAGGCAGAACTCAAGGAATAAATACATTTTTAGAACGTTTTGACATGGGAGGGAAAAGGGAAAAATGAGTGAAATATTCTGGCCTTCAAAAAGACATTTTTGTACCTGATTGTTCCACATCACAGAATCAGGGAGTTCTTTGGGTTCCTACAATCTCCAGGTTCCAACCTGCAGGGAAATGCTGAGTCTGCAGGGCAGGGATTGCCCCAGGCATGGGAACCTCCAGGAAACCTCAGGGCACCCAGCAAAGGAAAATTTTGATGTGTCTCATTTTATCAGGAAGGTTTTGAAAGCTCCTGGATTATTGAAGAATTCAAAGTTTGCTGTTAACACAATCTCCTAACTCCAAAGATTTCCTTGCACATCCCTCAGCTTTCCATTCCCATTTCCAATTCCATTTCCATTTTTCCATTTCCATTTCTAATTCCATTTCCATTTCCATATTTCCATTTCCATTTCTAATTCCATTTCCATTCCCATTTCTTTTCCATGTTCTCTCCCTCCAATAGGGAAGGAATCTTTTTAGGTTAAAATCACAAAATAAGACCTCACTTATCACCCCCAGCCTCTGTCTGGGCCATTTCTTGGTGCTCTGCTCCCCCCCCCGTACACAAAATCCCAGCAGGTTTCAGTTCCATGATCCTCCTGCAAAAGTGGGGAAAACTTTCTGGGTGCAGAGGCTGCACTCACTAAGCCATGACTGAAAGAGCTTGAAGGGGACAGAGATTCCAAGGGGAAAATAAAAAAATCCTGTGTTAATGGAGCATTCCTGACAGAAATAAAAATTTCAGGATGTCCCAAAAAGAGCAGACAGAGGCAGCAACCCCTGGGATGAGGGTTAATGGAGAGATGGAAAATGTCCCTCACTTTTACATCAATGCCCAAAATACACAGACAGCTATTTTCTCAAGTGGCTAGGAATAGTTTAGAGATTTTTTTCCAATTAAATAGCACGAGGGAAAATAGTCTGGGGCTGTGAGGAATGAGGGGATTAGGAGGAAGAATGTTACAGAACATTACTGCTCCTTTCTGCCTTTTCTGTCCCTAAAATCCAAGCTGCTTTTGAGAGTGTCCATGTGAGGAAATGAAAACCTGACAATGCCTTTGTTCCCTCTGAGCTGCCAGGAGCTCAGGAGATAAAAATGAACAAACAAAAATGAGCCCGAGGAGAAGGGGAGCAATTTGTTCATCACCACCTCCCCTTTCTGCAGCTTTGCCTGAAAGTAAAATCTTGAATAAAATAAAAAATTTTGAATAAAATTTTGAAGGAAAAAGATGAAGAGCAGAAGGAATTGAACCAGAAGAAGCAGAATCAGCTTTTCCCTGCCTCCCTGGAGGGGAATGCAGCAGCTCCAAGTGGGTTTTAGATCTTGTGCCATTCTCATTCATCTTTGGCCTCCCCTCACTTCTCACTGTGGGTTTTGTTGAGTTTGGTGTTTGGCAGGGAAGCAGCAGGAGAGATTTCAGCAGCTGTGCCCTGAGAGATGGAGCTGCTGGGGCTGGGAATTCCCTCAGCTCATGGAAACGATTCCTCTGTGCTGAGCCTGGGGAAAAAATCACCTGGACCAGGGGAACTGCTCTGCAGGGCTGGAGAGCACAGGGAGGGGAGAAAATACAGGAACTGATCACTGAGAACAAGAGAGAACACGGGAATTGATCACTGAGAACAAGAGAGAACACAGGAATTGATCACTGAGAGAGAGGGAGAACACAGGAATTGATCACTGAGAACAAGAGAGAACACGGGAATTGATCACTGAGAACAAGAGAGAACATGGGAATTGATCACTGAGAGAGAGGGAGAACACAGGAATTGATCACTGAGAACAAGAGAGAACACAGGAATTGATCACTGAGAACTAGAGAGAACACAGGAATTGATCACAAAACAAGGGAGAACACAGGAATTGATCACTGAACACAGAACACAGGAATTGATCACTGAACACATAACACAGAAATTGATCACAAAACAAGAGATAACACAGGAATTGATCACTGAACACAGAATACAGAACTGATCACACAACAAGGGAGAACACAGGAATTGATCACTGAACACAGAACACAGAATTGATCACAAAACAAGGGAGAACACAGGAACTGATCACTGAGAAGGGAGAAGCAGAGGTTGTTTCACTTCCAGGCTCTCTGGGCAGCAGGAGGAGACCAGGAATCCATCCCACCCTCCTCAGGATCACTCCCAGTTTGACCAGTTCCCTTCCCAGCAAGGGGCATTTGAGGTTTCCTCAAAGGAGAGGAGTGCCAGCCCTGGGAGAGCTGGAGAACCTGGAGCACCAAATCTTTCCTTTTCTGCTCCCCTCATCAGGGAAATGTGTCAGGATTTATTCCCTTTTTACCAGCAGAGCCATTTTTACCAACTGACCATTTCCCAGAGCATCAATTTCCTGCTGGAGATTTCGGTTTTTAATTCATGTAATGAAACTTGTCCCAGAGATCCAGAAATTCCTAATTAAATTCAGAATTACAGATCAAACAGTGCTGCAGGGAGGCTTTGGGGCAGGTCTGGGGTGTCACTCCTGTGGAGTGTGATGTCCCTTTTAAAATAAACACCCCTCAGCTCCAGGCCCCAATTTCATCTCCCAACTGAACTTGTTTGAGGAAATAAATTATATTTTTGGGCTTATTAAGCTGGATTTGCTGCACTGCACACATATGGAAATGAGTTCTTATCTCACACACTCCTGATGGAGCTCTGGGTCAAGCTTGGAGAAGAATGGGACTTTATGGACAAAATCAAGCAGTGAAACTTCACTTCTGCACATTAAAATGGGCAACAAACAAATCAGTGTCATTGTTCAGTGGGGAATGGGGCAGAAAACTGCTGAAGGAGCCCCAAAAATGTGTTCCTCAGCAACACCTTTGGGGTGTTTGGGGTTCCTCAGCAGCACCTTTGGGGTTTATTCTGAGCAATGGTGCCAGATTCAGCAAGGCAAACAAACACCAGGGATGGGAAGCTCCCAGATCGGTGCCGTACAGGACATTTAAAAAGTTTTGAAAGCTGCATTTTGAGAGGAGAAAGGAGTGGGATTTGGGGCTCCCATGGGAACAGGAAAAGGCCACCCCATGTGGCACCTTCATTCCAAAGGTGTCACTTTTCCTTGTCACCCCCAGGACCTTGTTAAAGCACACAAAAAATTTCATTCCTTGTCCCTTTTGATTCCTTCTTACCTTGTGAGCAAGACCTGTCATTAATAGAATAAATAAATTTGGTTAACTTTGTAAACTCCCTCTCCTCTGTACTGAATGTCTGTCTCCACTGAGCCTCTTCAGCTGATTATTTCCTAATTCCTCCTGGAAAATTAAATTATTTTGTCCCCCAAAGGGCTTTGCTTTTACCAGTAAGAAATCTCTGCAGCCATTTAGTCTCATCAGTGTTGATGTAACACAAATCCTTTCTGTTTCTCCACTTTAAAAAGGGAAAATCAAAGATAAAATCCTCTGGCTGTGGCTCCTTCCCTGCAGCTTTTCCTTCCTCCCCAACACCCATTTTCCAAAATAACCAAATGCATTTCACCACAGACATCTCCGTAGTTTTAAAGGAGGGGGTGAAATTCCCTTTTCCCTGATCTCACATTTCCCTCTAGTGGCTGAGCCCTGGAGCATCAGCACCAGCACCTGGAGATTTTCCTGCTCTGCCCTTTTTTCACTCAAATATTTCTCTCTAATCTCCTTGTGCCCTGCTTGTGTTGCTTTGCTCTGTGTGAGAATTGCTGATAAATGAAATTGGGTATTGAAGGATGAAAGAATGGGGGAAAACCATGAATTCTATAAGAATTAAAAATGAAAAGGGAGGGTTGTACATTAGAGGGAAATCTCAGGTATCAGTGTTTGGGAAGTCTGAGCCTCTCAAGCACCTCAGCAATGGGGACAGAGAGAGGGAAATTGGGATAAAAAGGAGGCTCAGCCCTCCAAAAATCTGAGAGAGCCCAGGGGATGGTCCAGGGCCTCTCCCTTTATTGGAATAAAGCAAAAGGCTCCTCTGGCTCCTTTTTGGACACAAACCTCTGGTGTTTGTGGATTCATTTTCATGACACTCCTAAAATCACCTTTTTGGGAGAAGGCAACAATTCCTGGTGGTGGAAATTTGGGGGGAAAGCAGGAGTTAAAGGGGAGTGTGAAGAGGAATGGTTTTGGCTCCTGGGACTCTCAGATGTGCACAGAAATGTTTTTCTGATAAGACAAACACAATTTTCTCTTTCTAGCAGGGCTCTCTCCTTTTTTCTCCTCCAGAGAAATACCCCAGGACAAGGCTTTTCTTCCAAACTGGGTGAGTCTGGCTGGATTTAAATGTAGCAAAAAGCAAGTGAAGATTTAAGAGAAAAGATTCACCCATCAATGCTCCCCTGCCCCACTTCTGCACCTCACGCCAATAATGTGAAGAAAAAAAAAATACCCAGTTAAATAAGTAATTTTGGTATTTTAAAGGCATTTTTGGTTATTACAGCTTCTAATCAAAGGTTGTTAGGGCAGAGAGGATGTAAAATATCAATGTTTGGAGCCTGGAGGAGGCACCAAAAAGCCCCAGGGCCTGCAGGACAAGCTGTGCCTGCCACAGCCACCTCCAGGCTGGAAAATTTCATGGCACAAAACCTGAGAATTGAGAGGCTGAGAGTTCACCTCACTCTCTGTGTTTGAAATGAGTCTCCACTGGGAGCTTTTTCAATGAAAAGGGCTTTTTCTCATAAACACTCGCGAGCAAACATGGAATTTCTGCTAACCTCAGGGAGATGGATGATGCCATTCCTCAGCCCCCTCTCTGGCTTTGTGCTCCCGTGTGTGGGTTGGTTTGGTTTTTTATTTTTTTCCCCTCAAACCACACTGATTTTTTTGTCAAAACTGAGTCTGTAAGGCTCCCCAGCAAACACTGCAGAGCTGAGCAGCCTCCCCATGGATAAATCCCTGCTGTCCACCCTGAGCACAGCCCAGCTCTGCTCTTTGGGCACAGGGTGGATGCCCAGCACAGCTGCCCAGAGGCTTCTGAATCAGCCGAAAACACGAACTGAATTCAGAGAAAATAACGAAAAAAAGGAAGTGGACTGAAGAAAAATGACTGCCTGTACATTTTTTTGGAAGGAATTGGCTCTGGAGCTTGTTCATTCTGAGATGAATCGGGAGCTTCAGCCTCGCCAGTGAGCTCACCCTGAGTCTCTGATGGGGATTTATCCATCACAAAGTGCCCTGAAACTGCTCCACTTTCTATGAGGCTCCCCCTGGCAGCTCAGCCGCTGCAGATTCAAGCTGGGAGTGAATTTCTGACTCAGACGTGAAGGACACAAAGTCATCCTCGATGACGGAAATTCTTTGAAGGATTTCTTTCCCCTTTTGAAAGTGATTTGCCTAAAAGAAGAAGGCTGAGGTTGTAACTGGAGCACATGACAGAACCAAATGGTGTGTTTGTGTTCCTGCTGTAACCTAATCTCTCAGTGTTTTAATTTTGCAATATCAAACACCCTGGTAAATCCCCCCTGGGGCTGGGAGAGTGCCGAGGCTGTGAAATTCTTGGAGGGGAGGTAAAACTCATTGAATGAGATTATTAAAACAACGAGAGGAGTTGCAGAAGTGCAAGAAGGAAGTGGATCAGGTGTCGTTCCCTGCTGTAAATCAGTTCTTGGTGCACTGAGCTTGGCCAGTGCTGATGTTTTGGGGTCTCAATGTCAGACCCCATTAACAGAGTGCCAGGGTGAGGGGGAATGACTGAACAGTGCCAGAGATGGGATTTGGGGCAGGAATTCCTCCCTGGCAGGGTCCAAGGCCAGGCTGGATGGGTTTGGGACAGTAGAAATGTCCTTTGTGTCTTTTCCCTTCTCCTGTGCTCCCCATTCCTCTCCCCATTTCTGCCTTTCCTTCCACAGTGAGAGAAAATCTCGGATTTTACCATGAGGGTTTCCCCCTCTTCCCAAATCTGTTATCCCAGAGGTCCCTCCAGCATGGCTGGGCTGTCCAGGAGCAGCAGGACAGAGAGCAGTGGGATAAAAAAACCAATTTATTAAAACCATGCCCTTTGCAGGGTGTCCCAAGCCAAGCCCCTCATCCTGCGTTTGACTCTCCCAGTTCAGGTCTGCTCTGAAGCTGGCCAAGCTCTGGGCTTGAAAAATTGTTCATTTCCCAAAAAAACCCATTGGAGGGGTTTGTTTGATGTCACCCCTTGCAGGCTGGCCAGGGTCATGTGAGTTTTGGTGGCACCAGAAGCGAGACTGGGAGTCAGGCTGGAAATCACACCCAAATCACACCCATTGCCCAATGTGAGTGTTGAGAATGTCAGCAGCACAGCTGAGCCCTCTGATGCCAGCGGGGATCTCAGGGCTCTGAGCTGGGAGAAAATGTTCACCGAGTTCAGACAAGCTGCAGCTTCTCTTGGGAATCTTTTTTGGGAATCTGAGCTTTTTTGGGAATCTGAGTTTGGGATCTGGCTGGACACTGCAGATAAAACACAGGCTAAACCAAGGCCTGGAATTAAATACAAGGAACTGTTCAGAATGGGTGCAAATTGTATAAATTGCAAACTGTACAGATGGCAATGTGCATGATTCAAATCAAGGGTTTCATGCAACTTCACTTTTATTGCCTTCAAAGCACAGGGGTTCAGCATGAGGGGATGAAAAGCAATCAAAGACTGGGAATGGTTGGGAATTTGAGGGAATTCCATGAGGGAATTGAGATCAGAGGGAGGAGGAGGAGAGGGAGGAGGGGACAGGGACAGCGTGGGACAGTGGGGACAGTGGGGACAGGGAACTGGGCCAGCCTGGAGCTGGGTCCTGCCAGGGAGAACTTGGCGTTTCTGCTGGGCAGAAGTGTGATAAGTGCAGGACACATTGTTGGCTTTTGGCAAATGTTAGAATAAAAGCTGTGTGTGTAATGTTAAAATAGCTTTTCTGTATGAATATAAGTTTTTTTTTTTTCTTTTCTTCTATTAGAAAAGGTTAAACATAAGGTTTTAAAAATAATATACTTAAACTACTCACTTAGTTAAAATAACAACTCATAAACGTGTAATAAAAACCCTACAGCTAACACAAGAATTATCAACACTCACCAACTACAAAAGGCCAAAACTTCCACCCAAATTTAAAAATAATAATAAAAAAATTAAAACCACAAGCCAAAAAACACACATGCTCTAAAAAAGCAACCCCAAAAAGTAGCCATTCTAAACAGTTCCCCAAAATATTTTACTATACATAAAAAATTATAAATATACAACAAATTCATGTACTATGAAGTGTATTTAAAAAAAATTCCCAAAGCAGCCACATGCTCTTGACAACTTACCAAGCACCCAACCATTTTAATCCTTTGCTTTATGTTTGTCTCCTCTTGTCTTTTTATTAAACCTTTTAAATTTGACCAAAACATAAAAGGTGTTTTTCACAGAAGGAACCAGAGGAACAAAAGCTTTTCTCCAAACGGAATTCAATGTTTGTTCGCCTCCTCCTGTGCTCTGGGGCTGCAGGGTGACACAGGGACAGCGTGACACCGTGGGACTTCCATGCTTTCAGTTTCCCTCTGCTTTGTGAAAACGCCAGGTCCTGGCAGAGCCAGCAGCACTGACTGAAATCACAATTACCAAATTACCAAACTCGGGTAAAAGCCCAAAGGAAAAACTTCCTTGGGAAGGGGGTGGGGGATGAAGGTGACACAGCTCCGGCTGCACTGGGAGTTTCTGTCAGAGAATTAGTGCCTTGCTCTCAAATTGTAAATTCTATTGAAAAAAAATCATCTTCAGATATTATTCTGGTGTTTTACTTTGCCACCAGCTAAGCACTGATGAGAATTTTGAGTTGTGTGCATTCAGCTTTTCTCATTAAATTAAAATCCTCCTTTAACTCCCACTGCCATCCCCACATCTCAGGTAGAAATAACAGGAGGGAAATCCTCACCAGGGGACTTGAGCACCAGGGTTTTGTTCATTCTGAATTAAATATTCTGTTATTTCAATGAGCAGAAAGAGAACTGCAATTCCTCAGTGCCTGGAAACCAAATCAGCCAAATCCTGACTCCAAAATTGGTGCAAATCATCATCACAGGTACTGGCATGGAAAATGTGTGACAAGAACTGATCGGTCAAGGTCCAGGGGAATGTGGTGGGGTTTTATTTAAGGGAAGCATTGCAAATTCAGATGGGAAAATATTTCCTTAGCACGAGAAGAAAATCAGTTTCTTTACGGTCTGTAACAGAAAATCCAGTGCAGTGTGGAATGTGCTTCAGGATGGACAGCAGCAGCAATTCCTGCAGGGAAAGGTGCTCAGGGCTTGGAACTGCCCAGGGAGGTTTGGA
>VRYO01001726.1:8338420-8350555 GCA_009812075.1 Sialia sialis | reverse complement strand
AGGAATTGGGATTTATTTGGGATTTTCTGTCATGGCTCCTGAGCTCTGACAGGAATTGGGATTTATTTGGGATTTTCTAGGCTGAGAGGATGGAGGGATGAGGGTAATTGGTTTGGAAAGCCAGGGCTGTGTGACAGCACCAGGGAAGGGCTGGAGCTGTTCCAGGGAGGGTCAGGGTGGATTTTGGGAAGGGTTCTTCCCCCTGAGGTGCTGCCAGGCTCCCCAGGGATGCCAGGCTGGGACTCTTGGGCTTGGACCCCATCATCCCTGGGGATTCCAGCCCAGGAGATTCCAGGGGTGTGGGATTTGGCAGAACCAGGCCTGACCCAGGTTGGAAGTGCTGCCCTTTGGGCCTCTCCATTCAGGACTGGGACAAGCCTGGGATGTTTTGCATTTTCTGCAGGAACTTCAATCATCTGAGTCCCTCCTGTTGCAGCCAGTGCTGTGAATTTATCAATTCTTTCTCTCTGCCTTGGCTATTTTGGCAAAGAAGAGTAATTAACTCCTGTTTTTTATTTTTTCTTTCCTTGTCTAGAGTCCAGTGAGACATTTCTGAAGTGTGAAGCAAAGAACTATTCTGGAATCTTCTCCTGTTCCTGGATGACAGAAAATAAGAGCCCAGATGTGAAGTTCACCCTCAGAAGCCTGAAGGGGTAAGAGCTCCCAGAGCAGGCCTTGGTGCCACCCTGTGCAGGATTTCAGGGCCGTGCAGATCTCTTTTGCAATCTGAACATCCCCAAAATGTTTTGAGTCATTACCGCCACAAGGTTCAGCATGGAAGTTGCTCAGAAATGAATAAAACCTTGAGAAAGGAATGAGTCCGAGCGGGCTGGAGTAGCCCCTGAGTAACTTGAGCAGAGGAGAGAGGAAGTGGAGCCAGGCCAGAGAGAAGCAGAGCTCCAGGGCAGGAGGGAGTGGGAGGCTGCCCCAGAGCAGAGACATCCCTGGGCTGGGGAACCCTGCAAAAACTGTGGGGAAATGATGCTGGGAAGCCTGGGGGGATTTCCTGCCTCCCACTGCCCCAGGGGCTTCTCCAAAACATGGAGAGCTCCAGCAAAGGTCACTGGAGGAGAAAACCAAGGGGCTGGGAGCAAAACTGAGGCAGCCTCAGGTGGCTCCTGGTGTTTGAGTCCCAGCTGAGAGATCCCAGCCCTCATTTCTCCAGCAGGGCTTGGGACAGGGCAAAGCACAAGGGAGGAAACTGGAGCTTGCCAGAGGATGGTGGAGATGAGAAATGGGAGATCCTGGTTGAGGTTTAAATATTAATTCCTCAAGCTGAGGCAGGGGTTTAATTAATGACATGAATGGGACAGCTCTCACTGACCCTGTCCTGCAGCAAAGAAAGGGCAGGGAAAACAAAACATTCCCTCAGTTGTTGTGGTTATGGCAGCACATTCCCAGTCCAAACCAGCATTCCCAAACCATCATCCCCAGTACAAACCAGCATTCCCAAACCATGATTCCCAGTACAAACCAGCATTCCCAAACCAGCATTCCCAGTACAAACCAGCATTCCCAAACTATGATTCCCAGTACAAACCAGCATTCCCAAACCAGCATTCCCAGCACAAACCAGCATTCCCAGTACAAACTAGCACTCCCAGCACAGGGCAGCATTCCCAAACTATGATTCCCAGTCCAAACCATCATTCCCAGCCCAAACCAGCATTCCCAGTCCAAACCAGCATTCCCAGTACAAACCAGTGCTCCCAGTACAAACCGGCATTCCCAGCACAAACCAGCGCTCCCAGTACAAACCAGCATTCCCACTACAGGGCAACATTCCCAGCATACACCATCATTCCCAACCCACCATTCCCAGTCCAACCCACCATTCCCACTCCAACCCATCATTCCCAAACCAGCATTCCCAGTCCACACCAGAATTCCCAGTACAAACCAGCACTGCCAGTACAGGGCAGCATTCCCAACCCACCATTCCCAGTGCAACCCACCATTCCCAGTGCAACCCATCATTCCCAGTTCAAACCAGCATCCCAGTACAGGGCAGCATTCCCAACCCACCATTCCCAGTCCAACCCATCATTCCCAACCCACCATTCCCAGTGCAAGCCACCATTCCCAGTGCCTGTCTGTGTTCAGCCCCCAGGGGGACGTGTCCTGCAGCAGCCCCGTGGCTGTCACCGAGGGCTCCCTGACCACCTACACTGCCCAGTGCCAGCAGCACAACTTCTGTGCCTTTGCAGAGGAGCAGCAGCCCCTGGACATGCTCCTGGAGGTGATAGATGTGGTGGAGTACGAGAATTACAGCTCCAGCTTCTTCATCAGGGACATCAGTGAGTACCAGGCTGGGATTCTGAGCTCGGCTCTCACAGATTTGTTACAAGTGCAGGACGTATTGTTGGGGAAAATATTGGGATAAATGCTGTATGGGTAATGTTAAAATAGCTTTTCTGCATGAATATAAGTTTTTTTATTTTCTTCTAATAGCAAAAGTTAGACATAAGTTTTTTAGAAATAGCATGCTTAAACTACCTGCTTAGTTAAAATAGCAACCCATAAATGTGTAATAAAAACCCTGCAGCTGACACAATAATCAACACTCACTGACTGCAAAAAGCCAGGACCACCACCCAAATTAAAAAGTAATATGAAAAAAATTAAAACCACAAGACAAAAAACATGCATGCTCTAAAAAAACAAACCCAAAGATGTTTAACCCATGTTAAACAGTTCCCCAAAAAAGTTTAACTCTACATGAGACTATGAATATGCAACAAGTTAATGTATTGTAAAATTGAAATTACATTTCATGTATTTAAAAAAATGTTCCCAAAGCAGCCCTGTGCACTTGGCTCTTTTAACCCTTTACTTTATGGGTGTCTCCAACTGTCTTTTTATTAAACATTTTACATTTTACCAGGACAGTAAAACGTGTTTTTCACAGTTTCTGGACAGTTGGTCAAAATACTGTTATAAATGAGACACAAAAGTCACAATTGGTGGCAAAATTTAGATTGTTTTATTTTATACAGACAGAGCAAAGCAGAGCTGGGGAATGTGAGGGGTCACTGCCCACTCCATGTCCAATGAATTTTGGTTTGCAGCTTCTTCTTACAGTGTGGTCTCATTGTCATCAATAATTTTTGGTTTTTTGCTGTCATAATTTTGCCAGGCAAGCAGTGGTGGTGAATAAACATCCATAAAATCTCTGGGAGTCAGTGCCATGGATAATTATCTTGGTAGATAAAACTGGGAGAAATTGGGAAGTTCTGGTTTTGTAGACAGGCAATCATTGATAAAACAAAGGCAGGAAATCTGATTTTTCAAAAATCAATCTGACTGTTGGAAAGTCTGATTTTACAAACTAGTAGTAGATATAAATTATTTAGAAACATAATATTCATAACAGGGGATTTAAAATAGAATGATTTAATCACATTTTCCTCTCTCAAGTGTCACTTCAGCCCTCAGTATTCTGGTTTATACAAACGCCAATACTTTTATGAGTAACAAGAATCTTTTATCGATTTTTCACAATACCAACCACAGAGTTAATGAAATATTCATCCCAATTTTCTTTACCTTCTCCAATGATGTCAGTCCTATTGAAATGGCCACAGGGATGGGAGGTGTTGTGAGAATTCCAGCTCTCACACATTCCCTGGACACCAAATCAGCCTTTTGGCAAATTCATGGCAAGAAATGTTGTGCCCAGCCCTGGGCTCTGTAAATGCCACCCCAGCCCCAGTTCCAGGAACAGGCTGGAAAGGGATGAGGAAGTCAAGTGACCTCGAGTGGCCCCAGGCCACAGCTCCTGCGTGTCCCCAGAGGAGGGACAGAATAATCCAGATTATCCCAGAGTTCTGCCTGAGAGCTGTGGGTGCTGCCCCACGGGCAGCCAGGGCAGGTTCCTGGGAATGAAAGGAATAAAAGAATAAAAGGATAAAATGAATAAAAGGAATAAAAGGGCTCTGAGTTGGCACAGGAGGCACAATCCCAGTGAAACAGCTTTTCCAAAATGCATTTGGGTCAGCAGGTGCTGAGGATATTCCAGCAGAGCCCTCTGCAACCCTCCAGGCCAAAAAAAAACCCAAAAAAAACCAACATTTTATCTAATCTGAGTGTAGGAATGTGCTTGATTTTCCACAAAAAGCACCCAAGGCAGTCTCTGCACCTCAGGGCTGCTCCTCTCTCCCAGGCTCCCAAAGCTCATCCCCATAAACCAGCAGCAGTAACACCAATACTGACATTAAATTGCTAATATGAATTAATTCTCTGTGTTAAACCAGCACCAGTAGCACCAATACTGACATTAAATTGTTAAAGAATTAATTCTCTGTGTTAAACTACCAGCAGTAGCACACGAGTACTGACACTAAATTGCTAATATTAATTAATTCTCTTTGTTAAACCAGCAGCAGTAACACCAATACTGACATTAAATTGCTAATATGAATTAATTCTCTGTGTTAAACCAGCAGCAGTAACACCAATACTGACATCAAATTGCTAATTAATTAATTTTCTGTGTTAAACCAGCACCAGTAACACTCCAATACTGACATTAAATGGTTAATTAATTAATTCTTTGTTTTCTCTTGCAGTAAAGCCTGATCCTCCCCAGTGCCAGTACGTGGCCAGCAATGGAACTGTGACCTGGACTTACCCCAGAACCTGGAGCACCCCAAATTCCTACTTCCCTTTGACTTTCAGGGTCAAAGTCAGAAAAACAAAGAAACACAGATACCAGGTAGGGGCACAACATTTGAATCACAATTTTCTCGCCTGAATAGGATAAGTAATTTAAGTTTTGTATGCAAGAATAATGAATCAAAAAAAAAAAAAAATTAAAAATATAATGCTGAGCCCCAAAAGCAGCAAATTCTATCCTGGCAGGAAAAACTTTTCCCAGATCCATGAGCAGGAAAATCCCTGAGGCAACTGAGGACAGAAAATCCTGTCCAGCATTGCACAGCTGTGTTTACTAATTCATTAGGAGACCTGATGTGGGAAAATCCCAATTTCCAAAGCCAGAACCCCAGGATCTGTGACACCAATTTCCTTGTTCACAGCTGGGCAGCTCAGACTTGACAGGTGAATTGGAAATCAGAGATCAGTCACTCCCCTGGAAATATTTCCATGGAGAGGCTGCTCTTTTCCCCTTGATTCCCAATTAATTAATGGCATTAATTAACTGTGCCAGGGTTCAGTCTCCTATGTGTGTCCAAACTTCTCTTGGAAAAGTGGAAAACCACTGAGCCCAGTGCTGTCCTAGCCCCGAGGGGAGCAGAGCCATGGGATGGTGATCCCGTTTTTCCAGGGGATTAAACCAAAGGGGATTTTTTCCTGCTGGGGACCAGCAGATGGGGCTCAGCCCCTGATCTCAGCAGCCTTGGTTCCTCCAGCCCTTGGGAGGGAGATGCAGGGCTGGGGATGCTCCTGGCACAGCCCTGGTGGGAATTTCATCCACCCTGAGCAGGAGCAGCTCCTGGGATTTGGGATTCCCGCTCTGGGAGAAGCAGGAAAAGGAGGAAAGCCCAGATAAACCATCCCTTTGTTTAATCAGTGCTTAGGTTTGGGGTTTGGATCAATTAGAGCACCAAGCTCAGTGGGTTTGGGTCACTTTGGGACATCCCCTCAGTGGCTTTGGGTCATTTGGGGACACCAAGCTCAGTGGGTTTGGGTCATTGACACCTTCAGTGGGTTTGGGTCATTTTGGGACACCTCTCAGTGGATCTGGGTTATTTAGAGCACCAAGCTCAGTGATTTTGGGTCTCTTTGGGACCCTCTCTCAGTGATTTTGGGTCATTTTGGGACACCAAGCTCAGTGGGTTTGGATCTCTTTGGGATCCTCTCTCAGTGGGTTTGGGTCATTTACACCCTCAGTGGGTTTGGGTTATTTAGAGCACCAAGCTCAGTGATTTTGGATGTCTTTGTGACCCTCTCTCAGTGATTTTGGGTCTCTTTGTGACCCTCTCTCAGTGATTTTGGGTCACTTTGGGACACCTCTCCCAGTGGCACCTGAGCTTTCCAGCTGCTCCTGCTGAGCCAGGCTCTCCCCAGCCCCAGGACTTTGGGATCCGTGGGTGCAGTTTGGGAGAGCAGGCTGGGCTGGGGGCTCAGTCCCCTTGCTGGGGCTCTGTGGTGGCTCTGAGGTGGCTTTGTGGTGGCTTTGTGGTGTCTTTGTGTCCCTTGCTGGGCTCTGTGGTGGCTCTATGGTGGCTCTGTGGTGGCTCTGGGGCTCTGAGGTGGCTCTGTGCTGTCTCTGTGTCCCTTGCTGCGCTCTGTGGTGGCTCTGTGTCCCTTGCTGGCGCTTGGAGGTGGCTCTGAGATGGCTCTGTGCTGTCTCTGTGCTGTCTCTGTTCTGTCCCTGTGCTGTCCCTGTGCTGTCTCTGAGCTGTCCCTGTGCTGTCTGTGCTGTCTCTGTGCTGTCTCTGTGTCCCTGTGCTGTCCCTGTGCTGTCTCTGTGTCCCTTGCTGGGCTCTGTGCTGTCCCTGAGCTGTCTCTGTGTCCCTGTGCTGTCTCTGTGTCCCTTGCTGGGCTCTGTGCTGTCTCTGTGTCCCTGTGCTGTCCCTGAGCTGTCTCTGTGTCCCTGCCGTGGCTGAAGGCGCTGTCCCTGTCCCCAGGTGTTGGAGACCGAGGAGCAGTCCCTGCAGCTGCCAGCCCCGGGTCCAGCAGAGGTGTGGCTGCAGGCCAGGGACTGCTGCTACCTCTCCTCCTGGAGCGACTGGTCCTCTCTCTGCAGGTAAGGAAACACCTGGGGGGGCTGCAGCTCCTGCTCTGGGGAGAGCCGGGAGGATTCCGATGGAAATAGAGGTGTAAATGACATTTCTGACATTATTTCACAGATAACCTCTAAGGGATCCAGGAGGGTGGCACAGCGCTCCTAGAGAAATCAAAGAATGAATTAGCACCAGAACAGAAGCACAATTAGAAGGAAAGTTCCAAGCTGAGATTCTTAAGAAGCCATAACTTTTTTTTTTTTTATTGCAACAGTTGAATGTGGTCCTGATTTTGGCAGCTCCTGAATTTTGCACTTTTAGCATCCATCATGTTCCATTAACCTGCTTTGGACAGGATGCTGGCAGCTATTACTGTAGGTCCTGCAGATTGTTATTGTGCCTTAATTTATTTCATATTTATTTATTTATTTATTATTTATTTATCTATTCAGTATTTATTTATTTATCTATCTATTTATTTATTGGCTTGCAAGGCCAGTGGGTGGCAGTTGCTGTACAAACCATTGCCTGTGACAACTTATTTGGGAAAGTCACTTCCTGAAAGAACTGTTTGAATAATTCACTATTTCATGGTTTAATTATTTGTTTCTTTAATATTTATTTGTATTTATTTCTGTGTGTCTGTGCAAGCACACAGGATATTGGAGTAAATAGGAATTAGTCTCTTTAAT
This sequence comes from Sialia sialis, assembly GCA_009812075.1. NCBI lineage: Eukaryota > Metazoa > Chordata > Aves > Passeriformes > Turdidae > Sialia > Sialia sialis. The sequence goes on along the minus strand of VRYO01001726.1, from coordinate 8,343,177 downwards.
ATTTATTAATATTTATTTTTATCGGTCTGTGCAAGCACACAAAGCCCTGGCTGCCTGAGCAGTGGGTGTGGTATGTTCAGCCATCCTCATCCTCCAGGATATTGGATAAAGAAAGAATTTGTCTCTTTAATATTTATTAATATTTATTAATATTTATTTCTGTGGGTCTGTGCAAGCACACAAAGCCCTGAGCAGTGGGTGTGGTGTGTGCAGCCATCCTCATCCTCCAGGATATTTCAGTAAATAGGAATTTGTCTCTTTAATATTTATTAATATTTATTTCTGTGGGTCTGTGCAAGCACACAAAGCCCTGAGCAGTGGGTGTGGTGGATCCAGGCATCCTCACCCTCCAGGATATTGAAATAAAAAGGAATTGCAGAGCCTGGGGGTGTTTGCTGCTGCCCTGTGTCAGCCCTCTGTTCCCCAGCTGGGGAACACTCCAGGAGAGATCCATGGAGCCAAACTGGGAGCACTGGGAGCACTGGGAGCACTGGTGTGAAGGAGCTCTGAGCCTCCTCTCCTCCCTCAGGAACATTTCAGGAATTGGGAGCCAGGAGCTGCATTCATCACCTCCCAAACCTCCTCCCCTCCCTCCCCTCCTGGACTCTTTTTCCATGATCCAGGGAATTTTGTGAATTCCACAGGAACCCCCAGGGCAGCTGGAACTGCACCCCCAGTGCATCAAACCTCTCTGGGAACTGGGATTAAGTGAAATAATGAAATCAGGCTTTTGGAACAGAGATTTTTGTAGCCCAGTTGTTCCCCACCACGTGTTGGTGCATTCACAGAACCTCAGGGAAATCTGCTCTGATTTCTGACACAGTGAGGGCCCAGCTCAGGGAAGAAGCAGAAAAAAACCCCAAAAAACCTTCGTATTTTTCATGGAATTTTGGAATTGTTTGGGTTAAGAGGACCTTAAAGCTCATCTGTTCCCGCCATGGGCACTGCCAGGGATGGATCCTCTGAGCCCTGACTTCCAGGAGGACAAATTCTCTGAAATATCTTTGAGGATTCAGGCCCAGACCCCTGACACAGAATCACTGACATTCAGTTCATTGTAACCATGCTTCCTTTTCCCAGTCTTAGTGATTGGGGGTAATTTAAATATTTAAACATTGAAATGTGTGAAGTATCTGATATTTCAGAAAACTGCCGATAATTTATTTCCAAGTCCTATATTTATTAAGTTTACATGTCTTGCTTTGGTTATAAAGGCAATTTATGTGATTGTTTATAAAAGAGCTAAGAATAAACACACCTGAAAACAAGAACATTTGGGTTATTTGTCATTTTTTAAGAATGGTCTGTGCCCCTCTTCACTTTTGCACCAGAGGATCAGACGCTGTTTCTGTCTCAATGTCTGCAGGGCAAATTAATTATTATTAATTAATAATAATTTCCCAGGCTGTAAAACTGCTCAGGCTGACCCAGCCAAGGGAGCAGGATCTGCTGAACCCAATTCTGAACTCTGGGGTTCTCTGTGCTCCCCAGCCTTGAACTGAGCCCACCTGAGCCAGACCTCGAGGTCTCTCAGGTTGCTCACTGCTTTCAGAGCTCAGAGGCCACAGAACCTTCCTGAAGCTCGGGCTTTAACCCTTGGTTTAACCCTTAAAACCAACCCCTGAAACCACTCCTGAGCCTGGGCCCAGCCCACTCTCCATTCAGCGAAATTTCTATTTAAATCTGGTGTTTAAATTTTGTATTTTGAGTCCTGACAGAGCCTAAATTGATCTTTGCCTTCAAAAAAGTCCCAATAAAATGAGAGAAGCCTGGGGTGGGTGGAGAGCATCCCCTGGCTGAGTTTCTGGAGGGAAATCACGAGGCCAGGGCCTCTCCCTTTATTCCAATAAAGTCCCAGGACTGCCGTGGCTCCTTTTTGGACACAAAGCTCTGCTGTTTGCGGATTCATTTTCCTGACAATCCCCATCACTCAAGCCCTGCCTCAGGTCCTGCTGCCACACCTCCCAAATTTTCTGTGAGCTGAACCTGACTCATCCCCCCAGCCTTTCTGGGGTGCTGCTCCTGACACATCACTCATTACTCGGTGTCTTTAATGAGCACTAATTGCTGCTGCCAGAATTTGCTGTTCCCCAGGAGCTCAGAGCTGGGCAAGCCGGCACTTGCTGAGAGAAAAAAGGGGAAAAGCTGATGTTTAATCAGGGTTTTAGGGAGAACACAGATTTCATGTCCAAATCCTTCATTCCCACTCCTTCTCCACCCCTCTTTGCCACAAGCTGCAGCTGCTCTTTCAGAAATTTGTATTTTTAATAAAGGGAAAAGCAGTGCAGTGATCCAGCCTTGCTGTGAGCCACGAAAAAAAAACCTTGAGGCTTTTCTTGAAATGTCATTTGGATTGACTTTGGTGTGACAGAAAAGTCCAAACAGCTGGAAATTGCATCTTTGGGTGTTTTCAAAGCAGCCCTGTTCAAAGCTCATCCAGTGGAAGGGTTAAACCATTAATGTTTTGGTTTTTAGAGGAATCAAAAGCTGATAATGCTTTGTTTTTGTGAGAAATCAAAAGCCAATAATGCTTTGTTTTTGTGAGGAGTCAAAAGCCATTAATGCTTTGTTTTTGTGAGGAATCAAAAGCCATTAATGTTTTTTTTTGGTGAGGAATCAGCTCAGAACCACCAATGGTGTAACCCTGAGGAACCAAAGGAACCCGGAGCTGGAACCACTCCTGGCTCTGAGTCCCAAAGGGATCAGGAAAACAGAGATCAGCTCCGGCCTTGGCTGTATGTTTGGGTTTATTTTTAATTTCTGGAACTGCACACCAGAGCTTCTGCAGGGCTCTGACACCCAGAGGATGAGGAAAGGATGCTCTGATCTCCCAGGGGTGGAAAATGGGGAATTCACTCATTCCTGGAGAGGTACCTGGAGCAGAGGCTGGGCACAGTTAAAGGAATAAAGCAGGGATTTATTAAACAATAATATAAAATAATAGTATAAAATAATAGTACAAAATAATAGTATAAAATAATATAAAATAGTGGTATAAAATAATAGTATAACATAATAATATTAAATAATAATATAAAATAATAGTATAAAATAATATAAAATAGTGGTATAAATATAAAATAATAGTATAACATAATAATATTAAATTATAATATAAAATAGTAGTATAAAATAATAATATCCTTCAAAGGATTCACCTTGGGCAGTGCAAGAGCCTGGCTGAGGCTACACCCAAGATGGACCCAAGTCAAGAGTTTCACACTTTTATCAGTTTTTTCCATTCTCATTTTGGGGTTCATTGTGCAATTCCAGCTCCAGGTTCTGCAGTCCCACCCTCCCAGATTCTCTCCTCAATTCCCTGCTTGCACTTTCTGGTTCTGGGCGTGGAAAAGAATTTTGTGTGCCTGAGCTCGGAGGAGAACCTGGAACACTTTGTGTGGAGTTCAGAGTTATTTACTAATGCAATACAGAGTCTGGAAATTATAAAAACTGAAATTTCAGGCGTCCCCACCTTCCCCAGCAAACACCCAAAGGTTTGGCACGGTCTTGGTTCCCATTGAGCAAGACTTCAAAGCTTGATGCTTTAATTGCAGCTGGGTGGACACAACCCCGAGCAGCCACCCTGCCTGGGCTGGGATGGGAACAGCCCGGGATCCCAGGGTGACAAAGTGCATTTCTCGCATTTCTCACATTTCTCACATTTATTTTTCACCTTTTCCACGTGCTGCTCAGCTCGGTGGATGCCCTGCATGGGCAGGTTCTGCTCTGGAATGCAGCCAGGGAACATCCTCCCCTGCACCTGACTCATCACCTGCTGCTGCTGCAGCGTTTTTGGCATCCCAGGGGTGCTGCAGAACGAAAAGCGACCTAAAATTTGGAATAAATAATAACTGGGAAAAAATGCACACGAATATTTGAGCACATGTCACGCCATGGAATTGCTTTTTCTTCTTCAAAAAGATCAGCTTGGAGGGACAATAATTTGGAAAAAAACCAAGATATGATGGCAAAATGGAAAATGGCAGGAATTCCACAATTAATTTACAGATGTTCATGGGTTTGCTGATGAGGTCAAAACTGCACTCCCAATTCTTTGATATAAACTGTTTATTTACCAAATTTACCCCAAATTTCAGAAGGAGTTCAGCAACCAGGCTAATTACCAACCCAGCTTTGGGAAGCAGCTATTCCTATAAACACCCAACATTTGTTTTCCATGAGCTTCTCTTTTCCACAGGAGCTCCCATCACTCTGTGTGGTACTTTATCCTCATTTGCTTTATCAAATGTTAATTTATGAGGACAAAGGCAGCCTGAAAATGCCAGCAGTGCCTGACATTCCCCTGGGAATGGCAGAGCCAGTTCCTCTGGATGGCCCAGGAGGTCACCTGGATGCCAGACCCATTTTCAGTATCTCGGGGATCTCTGTGGGGACCTGGCCCTGTGCTTGACTCCTCTCCTTGTGAAATTTGTTTTGCTCCCCTCTAATTGGAATTTCTCTCCCTGCAATTTGCTCTGCTCCCTCTTCCTTTCACTCTGCAGCTCCAGGAGGGCTCTGGCTCCCGTTGCCTCTGTTCTTCCCCAAACAAAGCCAACTCCTTCTCCCAAATTCTCCTCAGCCCTTGGTGCTCCCTCCCTGGCTCTGGATTGCCCCAGAATTGTCCCAGAACAACAGAACCTTGGGAATTGTGGAGTGAAATTCAAGTGCAGAGCTGGAAAATCTTCCTGCATGAAGGGAGCAGGGGGCAGAGACAGATTTGTGTTCCATGGGATGGGATTTTGGGATGGGATGGGATT
>VRYO01001726.1:8323107-8337420 GCA_009812075.1 Sialia sialis | reverse complement strand
ACTGGGAGCACTGGGAGCACTGGGAGCACTGGGCTGGAGCCCTTTCCTCATTCCAGGCTCAGGAAGCAGCAGGATGTGCCAGGCTGCAGTTTTACAGGGTCAGGACATCCAGAACTCTTCATTCAGATCAGGAGGAACTTCCTGATGCTTTGGGTTTTGCTCCTGTTGCCTCATTGCTCATAATTGTCCCTCAGCCGTGTCCTGGATCCTCCCCAGCAGTCCCTGCATGCTCCTTGCCAGGCTTTTCTCCAGAAAATCTTCCCAGGATACAAATCCAGCCCCAAGCAGGGAAATCCACACAGCCCCAGTGTAAACCCCACCCTGCCTTTGGTCCCCTCACCTCACAGGAACAGATGTCCAAATTAAGGAAAAAATAAACATTTTAGAACAAAATCACTGAAGAGCATTGAAAAAATAAAATTCCAACCCTCCAGCTCCAACCAGAGCTTCGCCCATCCTGGAATTTGGATTTGATGGCATTTATGTTTTTCAGTGATAAGAAATTAAACATTTATTAATTACCTATTTTCTTTAAAGGCAAAATTATTCCTATCCCTTTTGGGATGAGTTAGAGGGCCCCAGGGCTTACCTGACCTATTGGAATCTTTTCTGCAGGAGCTTTCAGGCCCTTGTTTTATTTTATTCAGCCCCTCTGGCCCCAATCCTGCACGGGGAGGAAGGCCTGGGCTACCCTGCATGAGGGAAGGTGATCCCTGAAATTCTGTGCTGCTGTGCAGGGGCTGTTCCTGCTGGGATATTTGCATGTTTGGGAATTAAATCACTGAGAAAAGGCACTTCTGGAAGGATAGGTTGGAACCAAACCATCACCTCCAATCTCCACATCACTCTGGGTTTATGAAAGTCAGGCCTCAGGTCTGAGTGTCCCCATGGCTCTGTCATTAAAGACTGAAATTGCTGCTTTTTGGTGAATTCACCACCAAATGCAGGGTTTGTTTAGGGAACCCCTCCTGCTGGGCTGCTAACAGGGAAATGGGAGCAGAGGGGCAGCAGAGGAATCTCAGGGCTGGGAACTCCTCTCTTGGCCTGGCCAGGCAGGGCTAGGGAGTCTCTGCTGTTTTTATCCCAAAAATACTGCTTCTGATCCCAAACCTTAACAGGAAAAGGAGCTCTGGGGTGTCTCTGCTGCTTCTCCCCCAAAAATACTGCTTCTGATCCCAAACTTTAACAGCAATGGGAGCTCTGAGGTTCTCTTCTCCCCCAAAACTTTGGTTCTGATCCCAAACTTTAATAGGAAAAGGAGCCCTGGGGTGTCTCTGCTACTTCTCCCCCAAAATATTGGTTCTGATCCCAATCTGGGCACATTTAACAGGAAAAGGAGCCCTGGGTGGTCTCTTCTCCCCCAAAACTTTGGCTGTGATCCCAAGCTTTAACAGGAAAAGGAGCTCTGGGGAGTCTCTGCTGTTTTTATCCCAAAACACTGGTTCTGATCCGAAACTTTAACAGGAAAATGAGCCCTGGAGTGTCTCTGCTGCTTCTCCCCAAAAATATTGCTTCTGATCCCAAACTGGGCACATTTAACAGGAAAAGGAGCTCTGAGGTGTCTCTGCTGTTTTTATCCCAAACTTTGCTTCTGATCCCAAACTGGGCGCATTTATGAGGAAAAGGAGCCCTGGGTTTTGCTCTGGGCTGGCTTTGAAGGGCTCCCAGCAGAACACAGATTTCCCAGAGCAGCTGAAGCCTTTTTGTTCTGTCTGACTAAACTGAGACCTTGCCCACACTTTATAAAAAGTTCAGAGTCGCACACCAGTGCAATATAGAATCTGAAAAACACCAAATCTGAAACTTAAGGCATCATTTGTGCATGGCCACACCAGCCCAGCTCCAAAAAGCCCAAAAGAAGAAGAATGAAGCCCTGATGGGATGGAGATGCTGGAGGTTTTTGGCAAACACCCAGCCAGGATAATTGGATTATTTCTCTCCTGGGAACTTTGTTCAGCTCTGATTCTCTACCCAGGCCTGAGTCAGAGCCTGGGGCTGGAACAGTTAATTAGGCTGGGCTTAGCAGAACAATCCCAGCTCCATCAACAGCCCTGCCCTGGCCCTGACTCCTTGCCAGTGACCTGCGCTGGATTTCGGATTTCGTCACCTCCTGGCTATAAATTGTCCCCATGGCCACGCTGGGGACACTGCAGGGAGCCAGCCTGGTTTGCCATGAAGGTCACCCTGGTGCTGCTGGCCCTGGCAGCTCTGTGCCTGGCACGTGAGTGACCCTTGGCTTTGGGGATTTTCCTTCTGCAGGGGTTCCTGCAGCGGGTGGGAGGGGAGAAAATGGAATTTTCTATTGAAAATCCTGTTATTTCTCACCATGAGGATTTATTCAGGGGGTTCCTGTACAGGGTGGGAGGGAGAAAATGGAATTTTCTATAGAAATTCCTGTTATTTTTCACTATAAAGATTTATTCAGGGGGTTCCTGCATTGGGTAGGAGGGGAGAAAATGGAATTTTCTATTGAAAATCCTGTTATTTCTCACCATAAGGATTTACTCAGGGGGTTCCTGCACTGGGTGAGGGGGAGGAAATGGAATTTTCTATTGAAAATCCTGTTATTTCTCACCATAAGGATTTATTCAGGAGGATCCTGCACTGGGTGGGAGGGAGAAAATTGAATTTTCTATTGAAAATCCTGTTATTTCTCACCATAAGAATTTATTCAGGGGGTTCCTGTACTGGGTGCGAGGGAGAAAATTGAATTTTCTATAGAAATTCCTGTTATTTCTCACTATAAGGATTTACTCAGGGGGTTCCTGCACTGGGTGGGAGGAAGAAAATGGAATTTTCTATTGACAATCCTGTTGAAAATCCATAAGGATTTATCACTCAGCTGGGTGGAACTCAGAGCTGTGTTCTGTGACCTCAGAACCTCGCCTGTTTTTATTTATTTTATTTAAATTTCCTCCTGAGAAGGGAGCTGGGGCTGGTGAGATCCTTCCCCTGCCAGAGTGACCCAGCAGGGGCAGCTGGTGATGCTCAGGCCACATAAAATCATCTTTTAAATCTTATTTTTCCAACCTGCAGGGAGATTTGAGGGACAAGTTGCTGTAAAAAAAGGGGATCTGGGAGGATTTTCTTCACCCTTTACTTAGCAATTTTATTTTTACTAAAAACTTGTAGAACAAATATTCTTTTAGAGAAAAATAAGTGCATTTCAAATTACTCACAGTATAGAAGTTTAAAAGCATTGTGAACATTAAAGAAGCAAAAAAATGAAAATGTAAAATGCACAATCATGAAACAAAAGAATCTCTTGAGTGGCTCTGCAAAGGTTCTTTGAAATTTGTCTCAACCCCAAAATTCTTATGAAAAGCAGAAGTTTAAGTGAAATGGGGTGGAGATAATTCATTCAGTGCTTCATTAACTGCAGAAATAGAGAAAGAAATATTAGAATAATTAATAAATATATAAATAATAAATATTAGAATTCCAGGAAATCTCCTCTTTGAACTTTCTGGTTTATCTTGTCTGCTTGAAAACTTCATGAATCAGCACTTTCTGACCACACCTTTCTGCCTCCACTCCCTTGTGACTCCCAAAAGGTGACCAAAGGAAAAAAAATAACAAAAAAATAATCAAATCCAATCCCAGAATAATGAAATCTCATCAAACCTCTGGTGACAGAGATGGAACTCGAGCTGGAGCTTCCTTTCTGCTCATTTTCTTTACAGTGAACAACTGTATTTGATATAAATAGGTTTATGAAAGGAAGGTTTAGTGCAAAGTTAAACCTTTGAAGATCAAAAAAATCCAAATTTCATCCAGAAAAGGAGTGCTAGAGCTGTGCTGCAGAGCACATGTGGAAAGTTTAAACTTTAAAGATCCAAAAATTTCAAATTTAATCTAGAAAAGGAGTGCTGGAGCTGTGCTGCAGAGCACATGTGGAAAGTTTAACTGTAAAGATAAAAAAAAATCCAAATTTAAGGCAGAATGAAGTGCTGGAGCTGTGCTGCAGAGCACATTTGGAAAGTTTAACCTTTAAAAATAAAAAAAAAAAATCCAAATTCAATGCAGAAATTAAGTGCTAGAGCTCTGCTCCGGAACTCATGTGGAAAGTTTAAACTTTAAAAATCCCAAAAAATCCAAATGTAATGCAGAATGAAGTGCTGGAGCTCTGCTGCAGAGCACATTTGGAAAGTTTAAACTTTAAAGATCCAAAAATTTCAAATGTGTAATAAATTACTTGCATGAATCGTTTGTTCATCAATTGATGAGGGAAATGATCCTGATTTCCTGAGTGCTCAGCAACATTTTCATTTTCTCTTTCCTCATCCAGTTTCCACTGCAGAGGCTGCCGCGCACCATGAGGTGAGTGGTTTTTCCTGGACAAAACATTTATAACATGAGCTAAAAATAGAGAATAAAGTTATAATATAATAACATGAGGTCAGAAAATAGGTTTTTTTATTCAATTAATTAAATCAACTATTTATTTATTTATTTAATTAATTTAATGCTGCCAATTGAAGTGTTAAACTTAAATTAAATGGTTAACTGAATGTTGTTTAACTTAATGTTCTGTTAATTAAATACTGCCAGTTTATTGAGATTTCAGTGAAAGCTCCTGAGTTTGGGATTTGGGGTTTCCATGGAGTTCCCCTGACAAATTCCAGATTTTTTCACCTGTTTTCCATTCTAGGCAAGAAATTGGGCAAGGACAAATTTTAAGCCAGAGAAATCTAGAATTTAAAAAATATATTTATTTATTGATGACTCTATGAGGCTTTTTGGATGACTTTTAACTTCTAAATCAGGGCAAGAAATTGGGCAAGGACAAGTTTTAAGCCAGAGAAACATAGATTAAAATATATATATATTTATTTGATGATGACTCTACAGGTCTTTTTTGATGACTTTTAGCTCCTAAATCAGGGGCAAGAAATTGGGCAAGGGCAAATTTTAAGCCAGAGAATTATAGATTTTAAAAAAAGATAAATATATATTTACTTATTTGATGATGACCCTATAAGTCTTTTTCGATGACTTTTAGCTCCTAAACCAGGACAAGAAATTGAGAAGGACAAATTTTAAACCAGAGAATTATAGATTTAAAAATATATATATTTATTTAATGCTGACTCTATGAGGCTTTTTGGATGACTTTTAGCTCCTAAATCAGGTACCTGGAGATTTTAATTCTCTCTGAGAATTTAATTTAATTTAATTTAATTTAATTCTCTCTGAGTGCCTCTGGGCTCAATGTTTGGAAGAAATGAGGCACCAAGGAATAAAAATCCTTCCTGCCAGAGTGGATAGGGGCGGGGAGGGAAACTTCATCCCCACTCAGAGCTGTAGAAAATCTGGAAAAGAGAAAATCTGGAGCTGCGGGCATCACAAGCAGAGCCGAAATGGAAGGCACAGATGATTTTGTGGATTATTTCCATCGCAGGTGGATTGCAGCGAGTACAGGAGGCTGGAGAGGGGGAGGCCCATTTACTGTGAGAGGCTCTACCAACCCTTCTGTGGCTCCGATGGCAAAACCTACAACAACAAATGTTCCTTCTGCAAGGCTGTGCTGTGAGTGCCGGGCTCAAATTCAGTCATTAATGCCATTTTTTAGGGTTCTTAATCCTCTGCTCCTTTGCTTTGCCTTGGCACAATAATTGTTCCTCTCATTGATCTAAAAAACAAATGGTGGTGATATTTGGGTGGGAATTTATTCTGGTAGAAACCATAAAAAAAGGAGCTAAAAAATGACCCAGATATTCAGGTCTGAGCTTTCTAAACTGGCAGGAATTGTCAAGTTGGATGCTAAAAAAATTTATTTGGATATTTGTGTGAGCAACTTCCTATTCCTGCAGGAAGAATAAAATAGGGAACTAAAAAACGGCCCAAATGTTTGTGTGCAAAGCTGGACACTACAAAATTATTCCTATTTGTGTGAAGAATTTCATGCAGGGACTGCAAGATTTAGTCACTAAAAAGTGACCCAAACGTTTGTGTGAGGAACTCGCACTACGAAATTATTCCTCTTTGTGTGAAGAATTTCACGCAGGTACTATAAGATTTTAGTCACTGAAAATGACCCTGATATTTGTGTGAGCAGCTTCCCATTCCCAAAATTTGGATGGGGCAGAGTCCAATGAGCAGCACAGGCCTGACAAGGCAACTGCACCCCAAAATTCAGCAGTGGCAGCTGCAGTATCTTGGGTTTAGGGATGAAATTCATCACTGTGCAAGGAAAGCTGTGTGCTCGTGCCTGCTGGGGATGTTTGTGGTGTCTCCTCCGGCAGCAGAGGGTTTCAGGGGATTTTGGGCACCAAGTGAAGCTTTCTGTGTGCTCCTTTCCTTGCAGGAGGAGCAGAGGGGCCCTGCACATGAAGCAGGCAGGAGCGTGCTGAGGGAATTCTGCAGAGAAGAGCTCACACTAGACATCCCTGAATTCCTCCATCCTCTGAGAACTGCTCACACTGGACATTCCTGAATTCCCTGAATCCTGCAGAGAACTGCTCATACTGCCCCATTCCTGAATTCCCTTTATCCTCTGAGAACACTCACACTGCCCCATTCCTGAATCCTGCATAGAACAGCTCACACTGGACATTCCCAAATTCCCTGAATCCTGCAGAGAACTGCTCACACTGCTCCATTCCTGAATTCCCTTCATCCCTGAATTCCCTTTATCCTCTGAGAACAGCTCACACTGCCCCATTCCTGAATCCTGCAGAGAACAGCTCACACTGGAGCATTCCTGAATTCCTCTATCCCTGAATTCCCTTTATCCTCTGAGAAAACGCTCACACAGCCCCATTCCTGGATTCCCTCTATTCCTGAATTCCTTCCATCCCTCCATCCTGCAGAGAACAGCTCTCACTGCCCCATTCCTGGTTTTTTCCATCCTCTGAGAACAGCTCTCACTGTCCCATTCCTGAATTCCTCCATTCCTGAATTCCCTTCATCCCTGAATTCCCTCCATCCCTCCATCCTGCAGAGAACAGCTCACACTGCCCCAGTCCTGAATTCCTCTATCCCTGAATTCCTCTATCCCCTGAGAACAGCTCTCACTGCCCCATTCCTGGTTTTGTCCATCCTGATGGGAACAGCTCTCACTGCCCCATTCCTGAATCCCCTCCATCCTGCTGAGAATCCTGAATTTCCTCCATCCTGCCCAGCCCAGCCCCAGCAGAATTTCCAGCTCTGTTCCATCCCTGCTGCTTCTCTCTGTCCCAGAGCTGGCACTGACACTCCTGTCCTTGCAGCAAAACTTTGTTTTACACCAGCCCTCCGTTAGATATTTGTTCAAATCCTCTGACAATCCCCAATCTCTCCCCCTTGTTGATCAGATATTTTCTTTCCTTTACCCAGAAACTTTTCCCCAACTTTTTCAACTTTCTGGCAGTGCTTTGAGTCTCCCAGTTTTGTAGCTGAATTTTAAGTGAATTTTATTTTTCATCCCTCTCTGTACAATTCTGGTTCCTGTGTGTTGTTCAGCTATTTGTTGTGCTTGTTTATTAAAATAAACCTTCACTCTTTTTTTTTTGTCCTTGGTGAACTTTCTGGAGAATTTGTTGCATCCATTATTAACAAGTATTTCCCAAATCACAGAAAACTGTGCTGGAGCAGGGGCTGAGTCCTGAGGCAAAAATCCAAAGCCTGGGATACAAAAATTGTATTCACTACATGGCCTCATATACTGGAATTTACCCCCAGTCTGGATCTTCTTTGCTTTAAATGAGACAAATCTGGTAAAATGTAGAAGTCTGTTAAATCCTATCATGGAAAAGTGAATATTCATTAATCTTTTCATTTGACAAATTTCAGACCCTAAAGAAATTGATGTCCTGCTCTTATTATCTTCATTGTTGAACTAATTTGTGTCTTTTACTCAATACTTGGTCATGGGAATGGATTTTCCCAGAATTTAAAATTGTGAATGACTGCCCTTATTGGGCTTCCAGGAGGAAAACTTTGGAACAGTTGTACACAGAACAAATCCTGAATTCTGTTTATCTGGAAACCAGGTCCCAGCAATTGGGCAGCAGGAACGAGAATGAGGAAGGGAATATAACAGTTCAGGGAATACAAAAGTTCAGGGAATATAAAAGTTCCTTGTAGCTCAGAGGCTTCAACCTAAAGAAGTTCCTAGACAGATCAAAAAGATAAAAATGAAAAAAAACATCAAATGGAGAAAACAAAGGCAGACTCTGAGGTGTCATGCTGTCAGAAACCCCAGATTAGTGGATATTTGCTGCCTCCCAGCCTCAGGGATATTCCCACCCTCTGCTTTGGTTTGTTAGGGTATTTAATGGGCTGTGCTTGTCCAAATTTCTCCTGCAGTGATTCAAGAGCTGGAATTAGTCAGAGATCTAAATCTCACCCCTGCATCCCCCCTGGGACTCCAGCTCGTCCCTGATCATTCCTGACATGGGATTCCTGGGGCAGAATTCCCCACAGGGCTGCTCCTCCTCAGCCCAGAGCTGATGTGAGGGAGGCACAGCAGCTCCTGCCACATACCAGGGCACAGAACATCACCTGCAAATTGCTGCAAATGACACCTGCAGAAAATGCTGAAGTGGCTGGACAGGCTGGCCGGTCGAGTCTGGGGGATGGAGCAACGCCATGGAAATGTGGGGAAGGGAAAATGAGCAGAGCCTGGGCTCCGGTTCTGTGGGTCAGAAAATTAAATATCGGTGTGGAAATGGAAAACAGAACAGATCTTGCACTCAGGGAAGATCAGAGTGCAAAACTCTGCACTGGAAAGGTACTGAAATACCACTGATCTATTTACATGTGCAGGACAAGGAAGGGTTTTCCTCAGGTCTTACAAAACATTTCTTCATTCCAAGACAAGAGGTCAGGACATGAGACAGAGGGATCCCTGCAAAAGCAAATGCCAGAGATGGGATTTACCTGGCTGGGGTTAAACCCCGGCACATTCCCACCTGTGCTCATGCACCTGAGGAGTTTGGCACTCAGAGATGTTCCCTTAGAAGCTTTAATTTTGAAATGTTGAGGTTTTGCTCATTTCTTGTGTAATTAACGTCTTGTTTGGTCACCATGAGTGTCCCAGGCTGGGCTGGATGGAGCTCTGGGCACCCTGGGACAGTGGAAGAGTTCCCTGCCCATGGCAGGGGTGGAATGGGATCTCTGAGGTCCCTTCCAACCCAAACCATTCCACGATTTAGGATCAGCTGGGACAACATGCATTCCCTCAGAAGATAAAAGCTTAGAAACATCTCTTAGGGACACTGCTAAGTTCGTGGGGTGCGAAATTTGGGGTTTTTAAAGGAAGGCATTAATTCCCTCAGGCCTTTTATTTTTGTTTTATGATTACGATTATGACACCTCCCTAAAATATAAAGTGTGTGTGTCCAAATAGCTTCCACCAGCTGTACAAGAGAAAGAAATGCAATGTGCTCTTTTATTTTGCAGCTGATGAAGAACAGAATTTTTATTGATGACTGTTCAGCATGTCTGATTTCTGATTGTTCTCCTTTGGCTTTTAGTTCAGATATCCTTGGGTGCCTCAAATCCTAAATTTGCTCACATATGGCAGTGGAGGGAGAAAGAAATGGAACAATCCAAAACCCTTCAAAGATTCACATACAACTGATCAGTGGGATAAATCACAGGGTTTCTGTTAAGAAAAAATGGGGTGGTTTTGGTTTCTGTTCTCTGCCCTGTAAGCACTTCACCATTCACATTCTCTGAGTGTTTCAATGACACTTCAAGCCCAAGGCCCTGCCCAAATTCTTTAATTCCATTTAGCGTCTCCTTCCCACAGGAAACCTCACTTGTCCCATTTTTGGATCTCATTTTTGGATGTTGTTTTTTTTGATGCTGTGTTGCTGTTACAGGTTGGACCTCTCTGAGGCCTTTTCCAACCTCAGCTGTTGACACATCCAAAATCCACAGGGATCGCCAAGAATTTATTTTGTTATTCCTACCCCGCCACAGAGTGTTGCGAATTCCTGAATCACCGAACCAGCATTGCTTGTTGTCACTCACAAAAAATAACTCACAAACAGTCTGCTGGATGATGGATGAACCTTGTTACCCAACCCCTCGGGGTTTGTGTGAAACATGGCTTCAAAATGTTGAGGAAATTGTGATTTCTGCTGGGATCCACCCAAACACAGGGATTAAAACAAGGCTCACAACACTGTAAACACACGTGGGAGGGAACGGGCAGGACTTTTGGGGCCAGGCTGAAGACTGCACAAGAAAAATCACTTTTGAAGCTCCAGAGGAGGGACACAGGGATGGGGAACGGTCTGGAGGAGCAGCTGAGGGCACTGGGATTGTTCAGGAGCCAGGGGAGACTCCTTGGGCTCTGCAGCTCCAGTCTCTGGGACAGGGACAGGGACAGCACCAGAGAAGGGCTGGAGCTGTGTTTAGGGTGCATTTTGGGAAAGGTTCTTCCCCCAGGGAAAGCCAGAGCTCCAGGAGAGCTTGGACACTCCAGGGATGCCCAGGATGGGATTTTGGGGCTGTGCAGGGCCAGGAGCTGCACTGGACGATCAGGAATCATGGAATGGTTTGGTTTGAAGGACCTCAAAACCCATCTCATCCCACCCGTGCCAGGGGCAGGGAAACCTCCCAGAGCCGCGGCTGCTCAGAGCTCCACGCCCGTGCGTCCCTTCAGCTCGGCACAGCAGCGACTGTGACTGCGCGCTGCCATAACATTTTACTGAATCCCACTTCTATTGAATCCCACTTTTATTGGATCACACTTTTACTGAATCCCACTTTTATTGAATCCCACTTTATTGAATCACACTTTTATTGAATCCCGTCCCTCTCGCTGCGCGCGGGGCTGCCCCGAGCCCTCAGCGCCCTCAGCGCCGCCCTGAGGCCGGCGAGCCCCGGCGGGCGGAAGCGGAAGTGGCGGGGCCGGAGGCGGAAGCGGCTGCGCTGGCGGAAGGGGCCGCGCAGGAAGCGGGGCCGGGGCTCCCCCGCGGCCACAAGCGGGGCGAGGGCGGCGAGGGGAGCGAGGGCAGGTGAGGGCAGCGAGGCTCGGGGGATGGCAGCGAGGGGCAGGGGCGGGGACGCGGCCGGCTCGGCCCCCAGCGCGGCGGGGCGGGGCGGGGACCCGGCGGATGCCGCTCCCTGCTCGGGCCGGCGCCGCTGTCACAGGCCCCGGGGTCCCCCCGTGAGTGAGCGGCGGTGATGGGGCTTTGGGGGAAGCTGCGCGTTTCCTTCGCTTATCTCGGCACAAATCCCCGCGTCCTCGCGCTTTCCCCTCCGCTTCGGGAGCGCCCCTCTGGATCCAGCTGTTCCCAGGCCGTCCCTGGCTGCTCCCGCCGCGTTTTCCATCATTCTTCCTTTCTGCGGAGGTTCCCCATGGTTTTTAAAGCTTTTTGAGGTCCGTGGGGTGTTTGCTCATCCAGAACAGAGCGCGTCGAGCTGTTGTTTCATGCGACGTTCATTGTGGAGAATTAATTGAAGTGGGGGGCGCAAAATCACATTTGCTTCATGGAATATATCAAGCTCTTTTTGCTGTGGAAATGTATCTTTGATTTTTGAATAGGGTCAGCTCGCTAGTGTAGACTGAGGTGTTAAAGCTGTGCCCATTAGCTCAAAATAAGCCCAGAAGGAGCTTTTATCGTACAGAAACTGCAGACTCACAGACACAAATCCTGCTTTTCCCCTTCGTGGCAGGGCCGGGTGGTGCTCCTTGGAATTACAGGATTTTTCTTGCTTTGGTCGTTAATATTTTTATTTCTCTTGCCTCTTGTCCCAGTCCTTTTGCTGTGCCAGTCTGGAAGTTTTGAACTTGTGTTGCAATCCTCTGTTCAAATTGAGTTATCCCAGGTGACTGGAATTGATGCTTTCCTTGGAATTCAGTCTATAAATAATTAATTTTGAGCTTGGTTGATCACCTCAAACTGAGCCCTTCCAACCTGTCTCTAAAAGAACAGCAAATGCAGGGTCTTCACTCCTGGCTGGAGAATTTCCCTGATCCAGAGGAACAGAATCCATTCAGGCAACAAATCCAAGTGGGGATTTATTGTTTGAATATCCCCCTTTCAAACCAAATCATGGTAACACGCAGTTAGTAATTTAAAATACACCCAGAATGTGGGGCAGTAATTAGATGACAGTGGAGCTGTCAATATTTCACATTTTGGCATCACAGGGAGGCTGCAGCAGCTTTGCTGAAAGCTTTTCCAAAATCTGCTTTTTCTTAACCAGTTGTTTGTCCTCAATCCACTGAATTTTGGCATCCAACCTGTTCAGCTCAGGCTCAGTGAGCTGGGGATGCTCTGCCCTGCTCCTCTTGTGCTAGAATGAAAAAATCTTTGGCAGACACAGTCGTGAGAGGATCTCTCACATCTGTAGGAGGTGATTTTCTGTTAGCATCGAGTTCATCTCTGTCTGAGCCCCTGATTTGTTGCCTCTCAGGATAACTGGGGGTGTTTTTACATAAAGTTTGTAATTTCAGTGCGTGTGTGTGGAGGTCGCAGAGCATCCTGCACGCTGCTTTCCAACAATGACTCCACTTTTTCCATGGCTTTGGTCTGTAACTCAGCCACCTGAACATTTTACTTGGTCTTCTCACCTGGAAGACGAGCTGGTTTGAGGGCTTTTTGTGAGGCGTTTTTGGGGAGGGATCAGCAGGAACCCATTTTTCCAAAAGAGAAAAATCATTTTTCTGCTGGACAGATTTTTGACTTTTATTTTGTGCTGGCATGTTGTCATGGTGCTGAGCTAGTGATCTCTGCACAGCTTCCCTGTGGCTGTCTTGATGTCAGGGTGGGATCTCTGAAGATTTTTTTTAGCTGGTCTGTGGTTAAACCTGTGGTGATTTTTCTCTGAGCTGAGAGGGTCTGTCCGGTTTATCTGCTAATCCTCGGGTTCAGTCTGATGAAACCACAGCGTGTGTCCCTCTTGTGTTTCATTTGTCCTGAGTTTCATAACTGTGCCCGTTTCCTCCCAGCAGAGCTCAGGGCAGAGATGGGGCCCCGGCGGAAAACTGTGAAAGCGAGCGCAGCCAGCAGGGAATGGCCAGAGTCTACCAAAGCTGAGGAGCCAAAAGATTACATGAACCAACTCTCTCATGAAGTGCTTTGCCACATCTTTAGGTGAGCAGCCTGGCAGAAATCAATCTAGTGCTTATTATTTTAGAGTTCTTGATTTTTTTCCTCCGGCTTTACCTGTTTGTGACACAGTAAACAGTAGATTTACCACGAGTGGATTGGTGGATAAAAAATGGATGAGAAATGTTTTTTTTCAGTCTCCAAAATTCATTTGGCAAATTCATCATCATTTGAAAATTAATGTATGGGAGTGTCGTGAATTTCAGAATGAAGAAGAAATAAATGAGTGATTTAATTCTGTTACAAGTACAGATTTTAGAGCAGAAATGCACTTTGGGTAAGGCACGGTTGAGGTGATGATTTGGGAATTGTTGCATCTGCAGAAGGGATCTGGGATGAGGATGTGACCTCCCCTACAGCAAAGTCCTTCTCCCAGATGTTCACTCAGCCTTGTTATCCAAAACACAAGAAGTTGTTCATGCATCACAAAACACCAGCTCTCCAAACTATTGGGAAATTGAGCTGCAGTGTGTGCTGGAAAAAGAAAGCAGCTTGATCAAAGCAGGCAAATGGTGGTGATCAGCGGGGTTTGGGTTGGTTCAAATTAACTTTAAGGAAGGAATTGTTCCCTGGAAGGGCTGGGATGGAATTCCCAGAGCAGCTGTGGCTGCCCCTGGATCCCTGGCAGTGCCCAAGACCAGGCTGGACAGGGCTTGGAGCACCTGGGACAGTGGAAGTGTCCCTGCCATGGCAGGGGTGGGAGTAGATGGGATTTAATGATTCAAGATTTAACCCAAACATTCTGTGATTTACTAGAGAACAGATCATCTGTGCATTTCATGATGAAATTAGTGTGACTATTCCATATTCAGTGTCAGAAATGCTGAGTCACCCTGCTTAGCAAAACTCTGCATTTAACAAGAGCCTGACAAACGAGCACCGTGCTGGGCTGGAAATGCCCCATTGCTGCAGGCAGCTGCGCCAGCTGTGCGCAAGCTGTGCTGAGGCAGGGCTGCTCTGCTGTCCCCAGGTACCTGCCCTTGCAGGACATCATGTGCATGGAGTGCCTGTCGCGGAAGCTGAAGGAGGCGGTGACGCTGTACCTGCGCGTGGTCAAGGTGGTGGATCTGTGTGCGGGGCGTTGGTGGGAGTACATGCCCACAGGTGAGAGTCCCTGGTGTTCACTCCCACAGGTGAGAGTTCATGCCCTCAGGTGGGTGTTCAGGCCCTCAGGTGAGAGTCCCTGCACTCAGCAGGGTGTTCACTCCCACAGCTGGGTGTTTATGCCCTCAGGTGATAGTTCATACCCTCAGCTGGGTGT
>VRYO01001726.1:8269533-8301373 GCA_009812075.1 Sialia sialis | reverse complement strand
GGCGAGGAGATCTCGGAGCTGCGCCAGGTCAGGAGAGGGGTGTTCCAGAGGGTCGTGGCCATCTTCATCCACTACTGTGATGTCAACGGGGAGCCTGTGGAGGATGACTACATCTGAGGGCTGCCCTTCCTCCCTCCCTGGCACTGCTGGCCAAGAAAAAGCAGGATTTCTTTTTTTTTTTCTTTTTTTTTTCCCCAAATGCAAAGCATTTCCCAGCCCGGCGCCCTCGGCTCTCCCTGTGGCCAGGAGGATGTAGTTAAATGTAAAATGGAAAGTACAAATTGTATACTAAGAGTTGTACATAGAGGAAACAAACAAACAAACTTCCTAATACTGAGACTTTATTTCATATGTTTATACAATTTAATTTAAGTTTCATTTTAATGAAGGCCAATAATTAGGAATGGGGAAGAAGATTTGAACTTTTCAGCCCATACAATTCATAGCAGTATTTTTTTTTTTCCTTATAAACAACAATTCCATTTTCTGTGTTCAAAAGAGTCATCAGAGTCTCTTTTAATCTGTGCCTTTTTCTTGAGCATTTAAGAGTCCAGTCTGAGTAAACCTATTGAGCACAATCTTGGTGTCTCGTGTGCATTTTTGGAAGGGTCAGAACATTCTCCAGCTGTTGCCAAGAAGGCCAGAAGCAGGAAAACAAAACAAAGAAGAGAATTTGGTGATCTGTGGCTGTTCCTAGAGACATTCACCCATTTTTGGGGGTGAGGAAGCCCCCATGTGTAGCACCTTGCAGACAGAATGTTCTCAAGCATTTTGTACTGATGGATTTTGTTTTCATGCTGTGCTGGACTCTGTGCTGTGCAAATCATGTTGCTGATTGTTGGTTGGAACAGAAATCTGCCCCAAATCTGAGCAGGGAAGGGGATGTGGCAGCACAGGGAGCTCTGGGGCTGGGCTCTGCTCTCCCCCCACTGCATATTTTCCACATTTTCCCTAAAAACTGCCCCAGAGTGCGAGTGCTGTGGGTTGAAAGGTGCCCCAGTGCCCACAGGTGTGCTGGGGTTTTGCTGCCACTGCAGGTGTGAAATGCACATTTTGTGTGGCACTCGCTTGCAAAAACCAATTCCCTCATCTGTACTTGTTTAAAATCAGTGTTACCAGCCTGGAAAATGACATTTCCTGAGGTAAAAGCTGTACAGTTTAGATCATTTTGTCCAATTTTTTATTATCATCCTGATGCTGACTCTCTGAATTTGGGGTAAATGTGGCTAATGGGGATTTCTGGGATGTTTAACTCTGTAAAATTGAGGTGAAGCTGCTCCACACAGCACAGCCAGTGCTGGTTTTCTCAGCCTCTCGGTGGGAATTCCTGGGATAATGTGAAATTAGAAATCCCTGGGCTCAGAGGAGGAGAGTGGTGCCTAAGGGGAGCATTTCCTCCTGAGGGTGGAGCACTGAACACCAGAGAATGTTCTACATCTGCTGCAATGCCAGTCAGTGGTGTGTTAGAACTCTTCTATTTAATTAACCATGGATAATGTATTCACTTCTATCAGCCAAAACAATTGTGACCCTTTCTAGAAGTGTTTCCAGTCCTGTGAGTCATTGGTTCTGTCAGATTCACCATTTCAGTGCAGAAAATGTTGCTGGAGTATTGCACATCTCCAGCTGGTGTCTCCTCACTTTTGCAGAAGCATTTACACAAATGAAATAAAGTGTTTGTTTATATTCAGTATTTCTGGGAGCTGAACCTTGCGGTGATTGTGACCTCTGAATTGTGACAATTTTCCAGCTGCGCCTGAATCCATCTCCTGAGCTCAGAGGGGAGGGAGGGGCTGGGATCTGCCAGGGTTTGATGTTTTGGGTCTGAGCTTCCTCTTCTCTCCTTTCATGGCTGTTTTGGGCATTTTATTCAATCACCAGGACAAGAGAAGGTTTTCCTGGAGCATCCCAGGTGTTTCTGTGCCAGGCTCCCCTTCCCTGCTGTCCCTGGGGTGTGGCGGAGGGGACAGCTGAGGGGACACTGCTCCTGCTCCTCCTGCAGCACAGCAGTTCCAGCTGTGGGGGAAGCTGGGCTCCATTCACAGCCCCCAAAGACAGATGTTTGCAGCTGGCTGCCACATCTGACATCTGAGCTGCAAGGAAAGGAGATGAAAAAGGAAATTGTGACTGCACCACCTCAGTGCCCCCCTTCCCTCCTGGTGTGGCTGTGGGGAAAGTTCAGCAGGAATTTCTGGTCAGCTCTGCCTCAGCAGCACCGGGTGAGCGAGATCCTGGTTGGATTTGTGTCCCTCTTGCAGTCACTGAGCAGAAATGAGCGCTCGCAGGTCCTGGAAGATGCAGGTGGAGGTTGTGAATGTGGCAGGACTGAGGCTGCTCCTGGAGCAGGAGCAGAGAAGGAGCTGGCAGAGGCTCAGGTGGAAATGTCATCAAAACACAGAGAGGCCAGAGTGTGTCTGGGCACAGCCTCGTGGCCCTGGGGCTGCTTCCCCCTCGCTTAGGAGAGAGGAAAATCAGTGCTGGGGTTCAGGAGGGACAGGATTTTGGAAGTGATTTTGTTTGAGGAGAAGCTGAGAGGAGCTGATGGGCACAGGGATGGTGGCCCTGCTCTCTCCAGGAGCAGCTGCAGCTTCCCCCTGCCCAGATTTTCACTTTCGGTTCGCAATTCAGCAATTCCAGTGAAGCCCAAGGTGTGACAGGGACACCAAAGCAGTGCCCATCACCTGCAGAGCTCCCTGCCCCTCAACTCCCTGGGTGCTGGCAGGAGAGAAATGAGATTTATTTCAATTTATTGATGTAAATGAAAAGGAGATTTTTTTTTTTGTTCCTAATGGACATGAAAATAAAGGAGAGAACAACACCCAAAGGACAAAGCAGAACCCAAAGCCTCTCCCTGTGGCTTCCCTGTGCTGCTGGTTCATCTCACTCCAGGAAATTCCACACCAAGATTGTGATGCCCTTCAACAGCAACAGAGAAAGGCTTTTTTTAAGGATTTCTTTAGGAAATCTGAGGTGCAACCTCTGCTGTTCTGCAGATCTGTGCCCAAATCCCAACAAAAGCTCTGTGGGCACCTCCAGAGGGGGAGGATCACAGACTGAAGCAGCCCTGGATGGATTTTTTCCAAACTTTCAATTATGGCTTTTTCCCCCCCTCACTGTTCTGCTGTCAAAACTTAATTTTTTTGGAAATAAAACCCTCTGGAAACAGGTCCTTGCCAACCAGTGATGAACCAGGAGCACCTTCCACCACAAACATCAGTCATTTGTCTTTTTCCACCAGCCACAATTTTCTGCCTTGGTTTTCATGCTGGGGCTGTTTCTGCCCAGTGTCCCTCTGAATCCTGAAGGAAAAGGGTGTGAAGTTTCTCAGGGACTTTGCTGTGGGAGAAACATTTCAGGAAGTCAGACACCACGGCCAGGAATCCACTTGTTCTTCTCGTGCACAAGATTTCTCCTACTGAGCAACACTTTTTGTTTGTTCCAAGCAGGATTTGTCTGTTTACAGTAAATCCCTGTCACATAGCAACAGAAATATTACCAAATAATAATAATACATTGAATGTTCAGCTCCTTGGTCTAGAAGCTTTTAATGAAAAAAACCCCACATGTTCCTGATAAAAAAGAATAAATAATGTCAGCTTTTCTTTGTACATTAAAAATACCTGTACATGGTTACACGCTATGACAAAGTACAATTTCATGCTCTAGGCTCACGGGGGCATCTCTGGGGTAGATCTTCACCTGAAAAGGCTCCAGGTCTTGATCCTGCATGAAAATCCTTGTCCCAAATTTTAGATTTAGAGCCTTGCCCACCCTTACCGTGCCGAGGGAGAAGCAGCTCAGGGGGAACGGGGCGACATTGACGTGCAGGAAGCAGCTGAGGACTGAGACCTTTGCAAAGGGAGACTGGGAAGTCTGGAAAACTTCTTGCCTCAGTTGGAAGAGACCAGCAACAAACAGAAAAATAAATGGGCAGAGGTGAGTAGGAGTCTCTCTTGCAAACGGAGCAGGAAAGGGTTTGGATGGTTTGTTTTCCAGGATGGCACTTAGTGATCCATTGCACACTCTGCTCCCTCCTGCTGCCTCAGCATGCCCAGAGTTTGCTCAGGGGAGGGATGGGGACAGCTCAGGGCTGCAGAGCTGTGTCCCCTCCCCTGGGAATGGCTCTGAGCTGGGACATCCCACCCAGCTCCCTCTGGAATCCTCCTGGGCCGGGAAACACAACCAGAGCGTTCCCAGGGGAACAAACATTTCCTCTGGTTTTCCAGAAAGCTGGGGCTGCTCCTGGCAGGACCCAGCAGGGATGGAGCAGCTCAGCCCCACCCTGGGCTTCAGGCACACCTGGAGAGCTCCAGGACAGGTGAGCAGAGCAGGGGACAGCTGCGAGGGATGGAGCAGGGATGGAGCAGCAGGGATGGAGCAGGGATGGAGCTGCAGGGATGGAACAGCAGCAGTCCCTGCACGGCTTTCCAGCGCTGTTCTGTGTCCTGGCTTTGCTGGGAATCCCTCACTCCTGGAGCAGGGTTTGGTACAGCTGTGCTCCAGCTGCTCCTGCAGGGACAATGACAGGAACAGGGACAGCACTGCTGGCCCTCCCCGTGCTCCCACACTGGACATTGCTGGGAATTCACTGCAGGAGGCACCAGGACGATGCAGATGGATGAATTTTCAGGCTCTGCTGTTGGTGAATCCTTGGGATATCCTGAGAGGATCTGTAATTCCTCTGCTGAGCCAGGACTAGGCAGAAAAGGATCTGTTCTTCATCTGCAGGCCAGGACTAAGCAGGAAAGGATCTGTTCTTCATCTGCAGGCCAGAACTAGGAGCAGGACTCCTGGGATTCAGGCTCGGGGTGGATTGGAAGCTTCTCTCACTCCTGGTGGTGCCCATTGTGTAAAACCGTGTACCTGGCAGGGGGAACACAAACCTTGGTCAGTGCCGGGTCAAACTGGTGCCAAACAAGACCTTGCAAAGCCCCAAGTGTATTTGAGAGAGTGGTTCTCCCAAACATCCAGATCCCACGTTAAAAAGTGGGAATCCCTGCTTTGCTGTGTGACAGGGAATGGAATCTTCATTTTGGAGCAGCCAAAGCAATCCCTGAACAGCAACAAGCTGCTGGGTCTCAGGTGTGAGCTGCATTCCCTGCCTGTGCTCAGGCTCTGGATGCTCCTGCAGGAATTTCCCAGGCTGGAGGCATGGCCAAGAAACTGAAATGTGAAGAAATTTCCCTCCAACACCCCTTGGAACTCCAGCACTTTAAAGGATCAGGAATTTTAAAAACATATTCCCAACAGGCTGGGTGTCAGAACCAAGGAGAGACATTTTGTACCCACAAAACACTACAGAAATTAGGATTTTAGTTAAACGTTAGAAGAAACTGGGCTTGAGATAGTTACCTGAAACTGAAATCATTGATTGCCTGTCAATTTATGTTTGCTCAGCTGTGCTTGCAATGGGAAAGGATGAAACTGGTAGGTAGGCCCAAAGAACACAAACCATTGCAACCAGAAACTCATTCTTTGCAAAACTGGGGTTTCCCCAAAATTCATTTGCATTGTCATTGATAGAAAAGGTCGAGAGTTCAGGGCGAGGAAGACTCGCCTTACTTACTCCTCTCCACAAAAACGATCCCAGACTCAATTCAAGAAGCCAACCACGCTGCTTAATTGCCATTTTAGCTAATTACCATGGGAAGCAGGGATGGGAAAGGCTGGTATTATGAATATGGATTTGTTTGAACCTCTTGACAATAAATAAACTCTGTGATCTGGAATTTTGCAGTGAGTATTAGGGGGTTACCCCACGCTGCTGCCCAGCTTTGAATAAACATACACTCTCTAACTTTAAATTGTTAGAGACTCTTCTGTCCTCACAGTTGAGTGTCGGTGTCAGACCAATACTCAGATTTTGGGGAATCACCTCACACTGAACACACTCCAGGGAGGGACAACAGAGCTGGAACTGGTGGAGCAGGGCAGACAGGGACACAGGGAATGGCACAGAGGGGACAGGAGGGGACAGCCCTGCTCCATCCCGGACACACACTCGGAGCAGGACAGGGACAGGGAGCTGGGATCCAAACCTTCCTCCGAGTTCTGCCGGGTCCCGAGTGGAGCAGGAGCAGCAAGAGCAGGCGGTGCCACTGATTGGGAGAGGTTCATTAAGCTAAAGAGGAGTCATTAAGGTGTCCAGGATGTGGAGAGGCACAAAGGGTCTGTCTGGAGCCTCTGGAGGGGAGCTCAGCACTTCCAGCTGTTCACCCTGCGGGGAAAGAGCAGGGTGGGACAGGAGCCAAGAGCAGGGGGCTGGCTGCTGTTAAAACACAGATTATATTTTATATATGTAAAGTTTTATTATAACCAATTATATCATTGGCTTTTACAAGCACAGATTATATTTTATATATGTAATGTTTTATTATTGGCTTTTGGCAAATATTAAAATTACTGCTATCCGTATGATGTTGGAAAACTTTGCTGTATGAATATTGTTTCTTTTAGTTCTGCTGTTAACAAAACTTAGAATAGTAATGTGATAAATATATATATTTTTGAACTATCACATGATGATGTAGAAAGCTTTTGTTCATTTAACTAATTCAGAGAATGGTAAAAAGGATAATCAGAAAATTCTTCACATTATCACTGATGGAGAACAGAACTCTAAGGAAACAATTTTTTTAAATTCTTGGTTATTGATCTTTGATAAGATGAAGCCACAAGAAAAAAAAAAAAAGTTGATTTACAGGTTGGAGGGATGATTTTGAATAATTCATGGAGATCTATGAATATGCAACGATGCATTTAAAGAAGTGTTTTCTGAGTTAGTGTGTGCTCCTATTGTCTTTGTCTCCTATTTGGTTTTTTTATTAAACCTTTCTGAATTTACCAGGAAAGCAAACCTCGTTTTCCACGCTCAGGTATCACCCCATCATTCCTGAAATATTCCCAGAAAACAGGAATATTCCCAACATCTCTGAGACCCTGCCCAGGGCATCCTCTGCTGCCTCTTTTGTGTCCGTGGGGTTTTCCATTTCCATTTCCATTCCATTCCATTCCATTCCATTCCATTCCATTCCATTCCATTCCATTCCATTCCATTCCATTCCATTTCCAAGGATTTTTTGTTATTGATTTGTCCCACCATGCAAGCAGGAAACAGCCCTGGAACCTCCCTGTGTGGGGTGAAGGATTCAAGGGGGAGCAGCCAGGCAGGTGTGAGAAATTTATAAATCTGACATCAGGAAGATCCCCTCCAATATCTCCCTGGAAAGGTAATTTTGACATTTTTGGAAAATTAGGAGATGCTGGGAATCAGAACTGAGAAGAGTGTGACACAAAATCCAAGAATCTCTGGAATTCCCTATTTTTAATCTGTGATGTTTTTCACTTTTTGAAAGAGCAAAATCCTCAACTCTGAACTGCACCAAATGTCAGAAGGAGATGTGAACAAATTGCATTTTTCCATTTCCATCTTCTGCTGAAAAAAACGAGTTCACAGAGGCCACATTAAATGGAATTTCACAAAACATTTGCTTTTAATGCAGCTGCATATGAAACTTCCACAAATGAGAGCAGGATTTTCCCTCTCTCAGCATTCCCAGAGTCCAGGGAATGAAAAGTTTCCCAGTAACTCTGCAACCTCTGGGCTGAATTTGTCCTGTTCCCAGTTCTGCACTCGGCCATCAGCATAAAACCATTAGAGCAGGGCAAGAATAAATGGAATTATCCCATCCCAGTGAAAACCCAGATCTTGAGAAAACGTTGGGATTGCTGAATTATTTACACATTCTGACAGCAGTGTTGATTTTAGAGTCCTTTGTAGTCAAACCTCAACACAAATCTCTCTCTGTCTCATGACAAGTGTTTATTTTCCCACTCCTGAGCAGTTAAGCTGAATCTCTTAATTATCTTTAAATCAAATAAAGCTGTTCCGACCTTGGGGGCTGAGCTCAGCCCTCATCATTCTTTGCTCAATATCAGGCAGAGGTTTTAGAAAACATCTGTCCCCAGCCCACAGCACCCAGCTTTCAGTGTTCTTTGCAGGATTTCTGCAGAAACACAGATTTAAAATTAGCACTTCTCAAGTAAGCAATGCCCTTCAATAAGAGAAACATCAAAAAAAAATGAAGAAGAGATTATTTTTTTCTCTGACATGTCTCAGGAAGCAAAGCAATCATCTCCCAATATTTTTTGTCTTTTTTTCCCCCTTGTTCCATCATCCCTTTTTTTTCTGGCAAACCAAAACCAGACCAAACCCCTCCAGTGCCTTTCTTTTTGTGTTTGCAGGAGCTGTGGATCTTTTTCAAGGAGGATGTTTAGAAGTGCAGGCAAATAATAACCTGAAACAGGATCTTGAGATGAGCTGTCCAAACCCTCAGCATCTGTTTCCTTTTGGTTTTCTCCTGCTGAATTTGACCCAAATTTTGTTTCCCTGGGACTGCAGGTGCTCATTTCCACCTCCCTTTTTTATCTTCTTTACTGCCAGGCTCTGTTCATGAATTTCTCTGTGCTTCTGTCCAATTCTCCTCACCACAATTCCTGAATTTGAGAATTTTTCCCTTTTCCTTTCAGCTGCTCCACCTGGATAAAGTTTATCATTTTCCCTGTTTTCCACTGCAGGATGTTCTGTTCAACTTCACCTAAAACCCTTGGAATCTGGGTGTTCTGAACCCAAACTGGGGCTGGAAATCACCAGATCCTACAGCAACCACGAGGTGGGGATGGCCCAGAGCTGCTCAGCTCCTCCCCCACACATTTGTGACATTTTAATGTGGCAGAACTCAATGTTTCCACAAGAAAATCAGAAATTTGGGGCACCAAAGGACAAAAATTAAATAAATTTCAAAACTGTCCTGGGTTCCAATACAGGATGTGATTAAAGTATCTGTTCTGTCACCACCTGTTGAGACCAGGTGGGGCAGTGACCTGATCTCCCTGGGATATCTCCTGCTAATGGGCCATCCATTGAAACCAGCTGGGGCAGTGTTGTTTATTTCCAAAGGGGACATCTCCTGTTCATGGCCATATTTTATAAACCAGCTGGGCCAGTGTTCTTTATCTTTTCACAACCCATCCTTCCTGCAGGGAGTTCTCTTCTGCTCATGGCCATTGAGTCCCACTGTGGCACTGATAAAATTACTGCATCCCATGGGGAGATGCTCCAGCCAGGGGGAAGAGCCCAACATTTCTTACCAAGATAAAAACTGAGATTTTTGGACACCAAGGAGCCCTTTTTCCACTGGACTCCAGAGGAAACCCTGATTTCTCCACATCATCACTGGATCTCCAGAGGGAAACTGCCCCTTGTGCAGGAGCACTGCTCCAACTGAAGCACATCTGTCACTGCAGGAGGATGCAGCCACCATTGAATGGCACTGCTGCCACCACCCTGACTGACTGACGGCTGTCAGCTTGGATTCTGACTCTGCCAGGGTTTGGGGTTTGTTCTTTGTAGTTCTGTATTTCTATTTTAATTTTCCTAGTAAAGAACTGTTATTCCTATTCCCATATCTTTGCCTGAGAGCCCCTTGATTTCAAAATTACAAAATTTGGAGGGAGGGGGTTTCCATTCTCCATTTCCAAGAGATACTCCTGCCTTTCTTAGCACACACCTGTCCTCCAAACCAGGACAAAAACCAATGAGGAGTGAATTTTGTTTGCTAATTATAAACCTGAGTAAATGAGTGAAAAAATGAGAGGCCTCTCAGGGGATGTGAGGAAGAGGAGCCCTTTCCCCTTTTCCTCCATTAACTCCCCATTTCCATTTCTCTGCTCATGTGAAGCTTGGCACTCCATTACAGCCTCTAATTAGCTCCAGATTTTGGCCTCCAGTTGGTTTTTGCGCCATAATTAATGCAACAGTCATCAGAGCCCCAAATGTGCTAATGAGGAGAGCACTTGGAAGTGCTCCGACACATCAGGAACACAGAGCAGCTCCCAACCACCCCCAGATGGGATGGATTTAAATGTTTCAATTAATGAAACACAAGCAGGATCAATTAAAAATATTCAAATGGAAGAGAACAATTTTTTTACTTTTCTCTTTTTTTCTTTTTTTTTTTTTTTTAATGGAGGGCTCAGTACGGGTGCAATTAAATCTTTTATCTGCTGAATTAAAAAAATTTTAAAAATCTACATTTGTTGAAGCTATGGAGTGAAACTTGGAGCTGTTGAGGTTTCAAATGTGCCACAGAGGGAGAATTTCAGGTTGGAAAAGCTCTCCCAGCCCAGAGCCACCTGCAGGAATTCCTTTGGGCACCTCCAGGGATGAATCCAAACCTCCCTTCCCAAATTTCCCTATGGGACAGGATGGCTTCTCTGCACTGAAATATCCAGTGGAAAAATGGAATTACAGCTCACTGAAATCTGGCAAAAAAACCCCACCAAAAAACCAACAACAAAAAAAACCAAACAAACAAAAATAAAAATAAATAAACAAACAAAAAACACCAAAAAAAACCTCAATAAACCAAACCAAACTAAACTAAATAAATTTTAAAAACCCAACACCAAAAAATCCAAAAAACAACTCCCCCTCCTTCCCTGCAGAGCTTTTTAATTTATTTAGGAGTCAAAAGCAGATTTTCTCCCAAGCATCACGTGTTTGATAACAAAAGTCTGGCTGTGCACATTGTTCCTGTCACTGCTTTGGGCTCTTGGTTTGGCAGCAAATGTCACCAAGTCCTGCTCAGCAGCTGGGGCTCCCTCCCACCCTGCAGGCTGAGGGAAAGGTTTTGCTCCCCAGGGAATCCAGCAGCCCTCCCTGCCTTCTGTCCGTGCAAAATCCAAATTTCTGTGTGCTGGGGAGTGCAAAATCCAAATTTCTGTGTGCTGGGGAATGCAAAATTCACACTCTGTGTCCTGGAGAATGGAAAATTTACACTCTGTGTCCTGGGAAATGCAAAATTCACACTCTGTGTGCTGGGAAATGCAAAATTCACACTCTGTGTCCTGGGAAATGCAAAATCCTCACTCTGTGTCCTGGGAAATTCTGGGCAGCCCCAAGGTGGGGTGGGAAGCTGTTCTTACCTTACGGTATCTGATTTAAGGGCTGAAAATTGTGTTTTCTTCTAATAGAGTAATGACATCAAAATTAAATAATTGTCAATTTAAAATCTGTTAAATTTAATAAGGAAAAAAATTAAAATTAATAATAAATATCCTTGTGATGCCTTGAACATCTCAACTAGAACCTGCTGCAGGTGAAGCTCAGTGAATTTTATCCACTTTAATTAAAGTTTATTTGGCTTTCCTCAGGTCTCCATCCTGCTGAGGGAGCAAACTCCAGGTTCCACGATGTGTTCAGCGTGGGTTTCTTCTCCCCTTTCCTCCCTCATCCAGATTTCCCAACTAAAATTTCTATGATTAAAGCAGAAAATTCCTGCCTCTGCACTTTCTCCCTTCACACTGGGTGTGAATTTGCAAAGTTTCATCCATGAATTGTGAACAATATGAATTAATGGTGAGCTGAACAATATGGATTAATTGTGAGCTGAAGAAAATTAATTGTGAGCTGTGAACAATATAAAACAATTGTGAGCTGAAGACTATTAATTGTGAGCTGAACAATATGAAATAATTGCGAGCTGTGCACCATAATTGTGAGCTGTGAACAATAAGAATTAATTGTGAGCTGAAGAACATTAATTAATTGTGAGCTGAATAATAAGAATTATTTGTGAGCTGAAGAACATTAATTAATTGTGAGCTGAACAATAAGAATTATTTGTGAGCTGAAGAACATTAATTAATTGTGAGCTGTGAAGATTATGAACTAATTGTGAGCTGTGCTCCTCATCCTTCTGAGCCTTTTCTCGGGATGAAATGTCACAGCACAGATGGGACATTGGCAGTGGCTGCTCCACGTGGATAAAAGCTGCAGGTTTTGCTCAGAGCAGGCTGGCATTGTCACTGGGCACAGTGAATTAATTCTCTTTTCTCCTGTTCTGAGGGTGCCAAGGCCAGGAGCTCATCCTGCCCGAGCTGTCCCTGCTCCTCAGCCTTGCCAGGGTCACATCCTCTTCAGGAAGGGGACATTTTACATTTTTCTACTTTATTAAATGGCTCTTGGGCAACCCTCCATTTCCAGCCTTAATCAGGGATTTGTTGATCTCCCTGCCAGCCTTTCCCTCCTCCTCAGCAATCATTTAAATATCCAAGAAGAATTCTGCACTGCACAAATCAATTAATATTTCCATCTGAAATGCTGCTGCACTATTTTCATCAAGTGCAACAGATGTGATCTGGTTTTTATCAACATCACTTGCACCAAACCAGGGAAGTTTTCTAAAATTTCTGAAAGGATTGGGAGCTTCTGCTTTGTTTTGCTGGGATTCAGAGCTGCTGTGTCCCAATTTCTGTCCCTCTGTCCCTCTCAGCCTCTCCAGGAGTTGTTCCTGGAGGTGATTCCAGGCCCTGCTCCCTCTGGGCACAAAGAGCTGAGGAAAATCTTTCTTTAAATTATTTTTTTAAATTATTTTTAATTTTTTAATATTATTTTCCTAATGAGCAGAGCCTCAAACCTCTTGAAGGTGCCCAAAAGAAAAATGTCAAGCTCAACGTTGGAGGGTAAGGAGAGGCAGAAATCAGAATATAAGGCAATAATAAGGTTAAAATAATATAGAAAATATAATACAATATATAAAAATATAGAATATATAATATTAAATATATTGTATACTATATAATGTATATTATCTATAAAACAGATAATAGATATACTATATACTATAAGCTTATTCTACTATAATGTTTTTATAATTTTATAAAAGCTTATAAAATTCTATGATAATATTTTGCGTGGAGGAAACCAAAGGGGGGCTTTGCCCAACCATTGAGATTCCAGCTGAGAAGGTTTAGCTTGGATTTTGGGGAGGAATGGGGGATATTGGATATTGGGTATTGGATATTGAATATTGGGGAGGAATGGGGGATATTGGATACTGGATATTGGGTATTGGATATTGGGGAGGAATGGAGGATATTGGGTATTGGATACTGGATATTGGATATTGAATTTTGGGGAGGAATGGGGGATATGGGATATTGGATATTGGGTATTGGATATTGGGTATTGGATACTGGATATTGGGTATTGGGGAGGAATGGGGGATATTGGATATTGGATATTGAATATTGAATATTGGATACTGGATATTGGGTATTGGGGAGGAATGGGGGATATTGGATATTGGATATTGAATATTGAATATTGGATATTGGATATTGAATTCTGGGGAGGCTCTGGGTGCCCAGAGCAGCCCCTGGAAGTGTCCCAGGCCAGGTTGGACACTTGGAGCAGCCTGGGATGGTGGAAGATGATTTGGGGTTGAACTGGGTGAGGTTTTAGGTCCCTTTCAACCCAAACCATTCTGGGATTCTGTGGTGCTAAGGAGTGAAGATGACACTGCTGCCTCAGAGAGGAAGAGAATGAAATCTCGTGGGTTTTTGGCAGCTTTGTCTGTGCTGGAGCCTGCAGAACCCCAGGCCTTCCCTCCTCCATTCCCAGGGATCCTGTGCTTGGCCAGGAGAGGGGGGATCAACCCAAACCCTTCAAACAACCCTGAGCAAGCTGCTTCTGAAAATCCATTTCTGAACCTTCCTTTGCTGAGCCACTTCTCAATTGCTCCCTCTCATCCTCTCCAGCTGTAACTCATGCTGCTTAATTAATCTTAATTAAGTGTTGTGGGCATCTCTGGAGCTCAGTTCTCTCTTTATTTAATTACACTAACACACCACCGAGTGGTCTCTGTTTGATGGGATGTTTTGCACAAGAGTTTAATCCAGAAGCTGAAGGAATTAATTAGCTCTTAAAATGTCTCCAGGGGGTGTCTCAGGTAAACTGTGGCTTTGTCACAAATGCCTGGAGGCTTCAGTGAGCAGAACCTACCCCTGATACTGCACCTTGAGCCAGAAACATTTCCCCTTCTGGGGCTCTCAGATCCCTGTGGGATCTTCTGGAGCAGGAGCCAGACTCAAGGCAGAGAGATCTGGGATTTCTTGAGAGTTCACAGCTTGTTTTTCTTCCAGAAGCTTCAGCCCCTGTGGTCTGGCCCTCTCTGCATCCCCACGTTCTGAGCCAGCCCCAAAAGGGATCAGCTGCCCATGGAGGGGGAATTCCAGCAGGAAATTCTCTCCCTGTTTGCCAGGGCTTTGTGGGAACTGGCAATTCCCTTCCCCAGCACCTGCCTGCACCTTTGCACATCCACTCTGATCTCACTGCCCAGCAATTCCTGCAGCTCTGGGCCTCCTCCTCTTCTCTGCCAAAAACAAGCTGGGATGGCAAAATACACAACATTGCAGGAAAAATCTTGGAGCAAAGGCAAAGGGGAGTAAAAGCAGGGAGTGTCCTGTGACCCTGGGGCTCCTGATGCTCCTGTTGTGCTTGACAGCTCCACTTGTGATGATTTTGTCACCGGGATCTTCTCTCCAGCTGTGATTCCTTTGGGAATACAACACAGGAGTTCACATCCCCAAGGATGAGCTGCTTAGGATGAGCACATTGTTCCCACTCACCCATATCCAGACAGTGTAAAAACACAATTCTTCCCCAAGACAGACCAGCAGAGCCTGAGTGCTTTTCTCCCAACATTTCCATGAACTTTCTGCTTCTTCTTGGCCCAAGCAGGGAGCTCTGGATGCAATCCCTGCTGGAATTTTTGGGATAGGAGAGCGTGGTGATTGATGGAGGCTCAGGTACTGAGAGCCAGCTTTCACCCATGCTTCAGAACCGACTTCATGCCCATGCAGGGCCCTTCCAGGCCCTCCCAAGCTGCTGGCAGTCCAGTGCTTATGGCAGAACCATTCCAAGAGCTATGACAATGACACTGTTTATAGCTCTGGAAATGGCGCTGCCATCGGCACCATGGCGCGGGAACGAGGAGGGAGGAGCAGCTTCAGCTCAGAAATCCCTGGAATGTTCAGGAAAAGGGCACAGTGAGGGGCCTGGAGCATCTTTCAGAGGTGCTGGATGCCTGGAATGTTCAGGAAAAGGGCACAGTGAGGGGCCTGGAGCATCTTTCAGAGGTGCTGGATGCCTGGAATGTTCAGGAAAAGGTCCCAGTGAGGTGTCTGGAGAAGCTTTCAGAGGTGCAGTGTCCTGCTGCTTGGAACACACACACACCCCCTGCTTCCTCTTTTACCCTGGGGTTTAACTGGAATAAAAAAGGGAAAGGCTCCTTCTCTTTCTGATTCTTCCCCAGTTCCCCCGGGGCAGGATTTCTCTCCTTCCCTCTGGATCCAAGGCAGGAGTGCTGCACAGCCCTGGAGTTCATGGCTGCTGGAGAAGAGCAGGTGGAATTCACAGCACACACCGAGCAAACTGCCAGAAATGCACTTGGTAATTAATCCTGGAGCCAGGCTGCTAACGAGGCACTCATCATTCCTGTCCAGGCTGGCCATTTCCATCGGTTCTTGCACTGCATTCCTCAAAACTGAAGGATTTATGCTTTGGAAAATTGGGCAGCCCCTGCTTTCTGCTGCTGAAACTTCTTCCCAAGACATGTCTTGTACCAGCTGTCACTCCACACCAAGGACTTGTTAATGTAGGAAAAAAAGACAAAAAGGAGATTTTCCTCCTCCTTCCAGGCACATCCTGCAGCCTCCAAGGATGACTGTGGGGAAAGGTTTGAGTTCCAAGATGAAAGCACTTTTCCTGGTGCCTGAGGTGTTTCAATCAGCTGTGTTTATACAACAGGCATTGACAACTTCTCTCCCAGTGCTTCTGAGCCTCAAAAAACCCCCAGCACCATCTCCAGTAACTTTTGTGCAGCCTCACCGAGGATCTCATCAACAACAACTGAGACAAAATCAACTGGGGGCATAAACAAGGATAAAGAGAGAAGCAGAAGGACAAGAAGCAGTTCCATAACCCCAGTTCTGTCCCTAGGCCAGGGAAAACTGGCCCAGGGCATGGAAGGAGCTGCCCAGGGCAGATTTTTCCGGTGCATTTTGAATCTTCTGTCCTTGCTCTTTGTTGCTTTCTGGATCTGAGTTTCTAGCTTTTCCCAGTGCATTTTGAATCTTTCGTCCTTGCTCTTTGTTGCTTTCTGGATCTGAGTTTCTAGCTTTTTCCAGTGCATTTTGAATCTTTCATCCTTGCTCTTTGTTGCTTTCTGGATCTGAGTTATTTAGCTGCTGTCCTGACCTTGAGGGAGGTGTTTGTCACTCTGCCCAGGGAAGTGTAAAACCCTCCCAGAGCAGATGGGGAAGGGTTTGTAACTCTTTTGCATAGATATGATGGAAAATCCAGACTTTCCCCCCTGTGCCCCAACAAGGGGAGAGGTGCTGTGTCCAAGGGTCACAGGGTTTGGCAGCAGCTCAGCCTGGATTGTTCCAGGCAGAGCAGAGAGAGCAGCACACCCAGATCACATCTGCAGCCTCTCCCCAGTGCAGCTCTTTGGGAAAATTGCAGCCAAGATGGGTCACAGTAAAGGGATGGACACAGGGATGAGAGCAGACAGGAAAACTCACATGGGGACATTTCACAGACACCTGACACGAAGGAGTGAAGGAAAAACAGCCAGGCACAGCTGAAACTGAGAACTGAGAGTGCTCAGTGAAACCTCAGATCCCAAAACGGGAAGAATCCCCAAGTGTCCAAGGTTTGGCAGGAGCTGGAACAAGCTGGGCTAGTGCAGGGGTGGAAAAGCTGCAGGATCCCTTCCCACCCAAACCATTCTGATTCTGTCTCATGGAATGATGTGGTTGTGTCTCAGGGATGTTGTCATTGTGTCCCAGGGATCAGAGATGGTGTGAGTGTGTCCCAGGAATGGTGTGATTCTCTCTCAGGGATGGTGTGACTGTGTCTCAGGGATCAGGGATGGTGTGATTGTGTCCCAGGGATGGTGTGACTGTGTCCCAGGGATCAGGGATGGTGTGATTGTGTCCCAGGGATGGTGTGACTGTCCCAGGGATCAGGGATGGTGTGGTTCTCTCTCAGGGATGATGTGATTCTCTCTCAGGGATGGTGTGACTGTGTCCCAGGGATCAGGGATGGTGTGATTGTGTCCCAGGGATGGTGTGATTCTCTCTCAGGGATGGTGTGATTCTCTCTCAGGGATGATGTGACTCTGTCCCAGGGATGGTGTGTGTCCCAGGGATGGTGCCAGCTCTCCCTCAGTGGCTGGAGCTCTGCAGAGCAGATTGCAGCCTGAGCACAGCTCTGCCTCCCTGGGTGCCCAGCCCTCCCAGGGAGCCTGGCTGAGGAAACTTCCAGATGGAAAAACTGCCCTGAACTCTGCTGAAATCTGCTGCCTCCCTGAAATCCGTGTGCCTAACGAGGAATAAACAAAAGCACTGAAGGGAAAAGGAGAGGGAACCCTCTGCCTGCCACAGATCTGCTGGGATAATCATTGCAGGCTTAGTGGAGCTGTGCAGGGTGCCCAGGATTTGGGGCTGCAGGGGAGGGATGGGACCCTGGGGCTCTCCCTGTGTCCTGCCAGTCCTTGTCACCCCAGCCCCCAGACAGGGAGGCTGTCACTGTGACCACCAGGATTTTCTCAGTCCTGCCCTGGTTCCAGAGCCATTTTGGAGGAGGAAGACAATTCCACACATCCCACTTTTGTGGAGCTGCATGTCTGGCAGTGCCTGGCCCTGGAGCATTCCCATGATGGCAGGAGCCCAGCAGGAACCTCTGAGCTGTCAGGTTTTACCAACTTCAGCCAGGTCCAACCTGACTTTGGACACTTCCAGGGATTCAGGACATCCCCACCCTCAGAGAGAAGAATTTTTCCCAAATCCAAACTCTCTGTATCCTGCTTTTCTCTGAGGAGACCCTGCAGTGCTGTACCCTCGACTTGCAGTGTGAACAACCATCCCAAAAGGGGAAAATCCCTGTTAGCCAGAGAATCCTGCAGCCAGAGCCACTCCCAGTGTCCTGTCAGACATCCCTATCCCCCTGGGGCTGCTGCCTCCACCCCACAAACGTTCAGCCATAAATAAAGGAGGGGTTGCAGTGGGTTGCAATAAACAGTGAACACACAGAGCTGCAGTAATAAAAGAAGGGACTTACAGAGCATGGTCATGGCTAGACAGGAGCTGGTCTGCTGCAGAAGAGCAGGAGGAGCTTGGAGACAGAGGAACAGCCACTTTTAGTGCAGGAAGGAGCAAAGACACACACAGTGAGGGAGTTAAGGGGGGAAAAAGGAAAAAACACAGCACTGGTTAATTGGGAAACAGCCCCACATCAAACACTGAGCAGTCAATGGCATCAGTCAGAGCCACATCCCAAACCTCCCCCTGAAAGGAGCCTGATTTTCACTCAGAACCACCTCAGCCATCAGCTGCAGTCCTTTTTTCCATAAAACATTTTGGGAATCATTGTGCTTTTCAAGAAAATCCTTTCCCTATCTCCCCACAGGATTTTAGACAGGAATTCTCTGCTGAGCCTGTTTTCCAAAACCTCTCCAGTTGTGCACTGGATTTGGGAGCTGTTGCCTTCATCCCAATCATTCCATGAGTCCCAACCACCCCTGTGGGCTGAGGATCCTCTCTGGAGGAAGCCACACCTGGCTCTTAAACCAAAGTCCAGGGAGTTGTAACTTGATTTGTCCCCATGGTTTTAGCAGCCGTGCTCACTGCTAAAATTTCTGATTTATGGAGGCAGTGCAGAGCTGCTGGATACCCCTGCCTGGTTATCCTAGAGACTTTTGACAGCGCTGGAAATGCTGGGCTGGGTTTTTAAGCACGGATGGGAGAGCAATAGCTGAGCTCCCTGAGTCTGCAGTGCAGTTACCACTTAATCCTTACCTAAGCTGGAACTGTGCCTGGCTGCAAGGATGAGCTTCAAAATCCCCCTCTGTGGGCTGCTGGCTTCTTAGAAATCCCCTGAAATGTAGCAGGGAATTCCAGGGTTTCCTAAAACACTGAGCAGCTGTAACCCCTCCCTCATCCTGAGCCAACAAGTGCACGTGGAAAAGGAAATTCTCCTATAAAACAGCAGTCATGGATTGGGAGAAATCAAATTTTGAGCATTTATAATTCCTCATGCAGTTTTCCTTATGTCATGAGAGGATCCTGGAGAAGCCAAGCATAGGGGGAAAGAGGGTTTTAAGGAAATTAATTCAGCCTGCAGCTTGTTTTAAAGGATTTTATGGGCTTGTTTTAAAACCTATCAAGGACAAAGATCCTTCTGAAAGCAGAAAAATTGGTTTGTCACTGAAGTGCATAATTCATTTCCCTGAGCTCTGTGAGCTGCTGTTTTATGGATAGAATCACAAAATATCCTGAGTTCCCAGAGGATCATCCAGGCCAGCCCTGCCCTGCACAGCCCCAGCACCCTCTGGGGGAAGAACAATCCCTGAAATCCACCCCAAATCCTCCTGGCACGGCTCCAGCCCTTCCCTGGCTGCTGTCCCTGTCACAGCAGCAGAAATCCTGATTTCCCCCTCTCCCCCAGAGGCTGAACAGGGCTGTGCCCAAGGATGGATTTCCAGGGATGCCATGGGGCTGCAGGAGGTGGATGGGACACTCCTGAGGGATAAATCATCCCCATTTTCCTCGCTGGCAGCTCCAGAGCTGTGCAAACTCTGTGGAACTCAGCTCTTGGGACATTCCTGCAGGATTAAAAATCCCCACCTTCCCCAGTGGCAGCCCTGTGGAGCTCAGCTCTCTGAAGATCTCCTGGCAGCACTTGTGGAAGTGTCACTCCTAATTGCTTTCCTGCCTGTGGATCTGTTGCTTTGTGCAGTTCTTGTCTCTAGTGTGAGATCCCAGCGTTATGAAGTGCTTTCAGTGCTAATAAATACCAGCCCTGCTGCTATAAAAGCCTGTCACAAAAAGCAGCAGAGGGCATGAATCTCCCTGAATGCATTAATGTACCTTTAATATATCAGAGGAAACTGGGGCTGTTCCTGTGCACTGACACCTCAATCAGTGATAAAGTTACTCATAGATAACATTAATATGAGACACCACCAGCTTCTTGATTTTTCGTGTCCTTTTGCCTGTTTGGCTCTGCTCTGTTTGATGCAGCTTTGCAAAGGGACAAATCCTTATTGTTTCCTTCAATTCTTCAATCAATCTCCACAATATATCGCTGTGCATTGCACTTAAACTGCTGTTTATGTGTTTTTCCAGAAGTGGTGGGAAAAGCAGTGCCAGGAGTCAGAGCTTGGGAGGTTGAAGGAGTTGTTAGGCTTCATTTTGAGAGAGAAAAGGATTTCAGAGCAGGAAAACACTGCTGTGTGGATGCCACATCGTTTGGGCTGTGACACCACAGCAAGGCAAAGTATAAAAAAATCAAAGGGGCTGCTCAGGGAGGTCTGGATCTCCATCCCTGGGGATGCCCAAGGAATTCCTGGAGGTGGCACTGAGTGCTCTGGGGATGTGGCACAGCTGGTGATCCTGGAGGGCTTTTCCAGCCTCAATAACACAAACACTTGACAGATAAAGCACAAAGCTCTTTAGTGCCACGTGCTCCGAGTTCCTGAAGCGCTTCGATGGCTCAGTGGAATGACATTAATTAACAGCCTCATTAACAACCCTGCTGCCAGCTCTT
The DNA here is from genome assembly GCA_009812075.1 of Sialia sialis. Classification (NCBI taxonomy): domain Eukaryota; kingdom Metazoa; phylum Chordata; class Aves; order Passeriformes; family Turdidae; genus Sialia; species Sialia sialis. The sequence goes on along the minus strand of VRYO01001726.1, from coordinate 8,280,918 downwards.
GAGGAACGTCTCTGGAAGCCTGGCAGTGACAGTGGCAGACACAATCTCCGCTCCAGGGATGTGATTGACTCTGAAACCACTGCCAAGGCAGGCTGAAGGAAGCCAGATGGGAATCCTGACTTGAGAGGGAGGAATTCCAGAGGAACCCCAGCAATTCCCATTCCCAGCCCAGCACTGCCAAGCCTATCCCAAGGATTCTGTGTAAAACTCATTTCAGATCTGTGCCTGGAACGTGTCTGTGCTTCTGGAATCCAATTTGAGAGCAGGAGTCCCTGAGGAGTTCCCAAACTGCCTCCTAAATCTGGTTACCTGCATTTTAAAATGCTCTGTTCCCTGGTCTGTCATGGCCACAGAGCAGAGAGATTAATGCAGAGGGACTGGAAATCATCAGCTCGTGCAGGAGCAGCCTTAATGAGCTGGATTTAATGGGGGTGGAATATTGGCAGGGCAGGATGCAATTCCCACATTTCCACAGCAGAAGTGCAGCAAACCCAAATCCATGCCAGGCCAGGTGCACTGAGCAAGGATCACCTCTGCCATGCCAAATAAACCAAACCAAACCAAACCAAACCAAACCAAAGCTCCGAATGCCACTTGTCTGCTCTGAAATGGAACGTGCAGGGTGGGGAGATGCTCAGAGCTGCCCAAGGGCTGCGATCACAGCTGGGGGAGCACCACAGGCAAGGGAAGGAGCCCAAAACGGCAAATTGTTAAAAAGCAATCAAATCACAACAGATGTGCTCAAAGTCCTTGACACCTTCCTGGAAATACCCAATTTCTGGCCAATTTGTCTCGGGAATAACATGATTTCCTCTCCCACACACTCTCAAAAAGCCTTAAAACCAATTTTAAAGCAGCAACAGGGAAGCTTTTCCACATTGTGAGTTTACAATGGCGTGGTGCACATAATGCTTAAAGAAATTCTCCTCTAGCAATCAGGAAAGAAGAGAATTATTGAAAAGAAGAACAAAGAAGCGAACCCAAAATCAAAATGCACTTTCACAATTAGCTCAGAGCTGGAGATACTGCTGCCCCGAGGAAGAACAGAACGTGACAATAATTGCTGAGGTTTCTGTAGAATTTCTAACCCTAAGGCATGCTGATTTGCATTGCCTGAGAACACTTTGCTGATAAACCAAATTAATCTCTGGAGAGGAGGGAACCAACCCCAACACATTCAAAGGTCAGTTGGAACAGAAGGCAAGTAGATGGAGAGCAAATTTCTATCCATAATAGAGTTTATTCAGGTACCAAAATTACTTTTAAATCCTGTTTTGGGCCTCTGGAGTGAGTGGAGAGGCAAAGGACTGGGAGTTAGATTCAATGTGTGTTCTGAGGGATGTCTGTGTTTTATCTCAATGCAGTTGTTTAAGTTGCACTACATCATTTAATTAATATTATTTCCCATTTAAATGGGAAGTTTCCAGCAGGTCTGGGCTTTGCAGTGTGCCAGGAGGAGCTGCCAGACATCCCAGCTGCAGGAAATGTGGGGCTGAGAGCCATGGATCCCAAATTCCAGCTGCAGGGATGTGAGGCTGGGGCATGGATCCCAAATTCCAGCTGCAGAGATGTGAGGCTGTGACCAGGGATCCCAAATTCCAGCTGCAGGGATTGGGGCTATGAGCCATGGATCCCAAATTCCAGCTGCAAGGATGTGGGGATTGGGGCCATGGATGCCAAATTCCAGCTGCAGGGATTGGGGCTATGAGCCATGGATCCCAAATTCCAGCTGCAGGGATGTGGGACATGGATCCCAAATTCCAGCTGCAAGGATGTGGAGCATGGATCCCAAATTCCAGCTGCAGGGATGTGGAGCATGGATCCCAAATTCCGGCTGCAGGGATGTGGAGCATGGATCCCAAATTCCAGCTTGGAACAATGGGTTTAGCTTCACTGTAATCTTATCATCACTGAGAACATTTTTCCAACATCCAGCACATTGAAAATGATGATTTCTCAAAAATTGAAGGAAACTCTGGTATTTTAAAACTTGAATCCCCTCGCTCCTTTGTAGGAAATGAGAGAAATATCTTGAAGTTTGGCTGCAAACATTGGCAAAGCTTCATTAAAAAATTAAGAAAGCTCCTCCAAGAAATGACAAAAACTTTTTGTCTTGTTTTGTTTGTTTGTTGTTTTGTTTTTGTTTTGTTTTTTAAGTTGCTATTGAGTCTAATCATCCCCCATGTTTTTAGAATCCCTTTCCAGGTTGGCAGCTAATGAAATTTAGGTGAAAACCAAATTACCTCTTGACTCTTTAACAATATTAGCATTTCCAGGCAGCAATCAGATCCCCTCAGCCTGGGCTTGGTCTGGAGCCACTCCTGGCACAGGGAGCTGATCCCTGAACTGAAACCTCTGGAGTGGAAAACACAACTTGAGCAACCTCTGGCTGCCCTGCCCCGGGCAAAATGAATTAAATATCACTGAAATCACCATTTTTAAATGCTCATCATTTGCTGTGTTTCTTAAGCTTTTGCTCAGGAATTTCCAAAAAAATAATTTAGTGGGAATGTGCTTTATCAGCACCTTGGTAAGGGGAAAAATTCTCTCTTGGAACTGCTGGAGAAGGGAGAGCACAGACCCCAAAGCTCTGTGGGTGCCACCAGCTCAAAAATCCACACTTGCCCCCAAAATTCCTCCAGAAATTCCCAAATTTCTGTGCAAATGCAGTGTGAGACAGGGAGAGCTGGGGAACGGAGGGAAGGGCAGAGCAAGCCCAAATGATCCAGATGAGGTTCATGAGCTTGGAGTGAAGAAGTCAGAACCTGTCAGAGTTGATTCACCTCCCAAGACCATGAAAATCCCCAGCAGGCAGAAATTTTAACCCTTGCCAGCCCCCAGCACCACTGCTCTGCCTTGGGAAGCTCCGTGGTGTCTTCATCTGCCTCAGTGCCCAGGGAAGGATGAGGGACAGGAGGAGATATTTTACAGATATTTTAGAGGTATTTTACAGATATTTTAGAGATATTTTACCTGTAAGCCCAGATCTGTGAGACACCTGCTGGGTGCAGCTCTGAGGAACAACATCTACATTTCCTGAGCTCAGCCAAAGCTGCAGCCCTTGAAATCCTCCCCTCCCAGGTGGGATGGGATCACTGCTCCATCCCCAGGAACCCCTGTGCTGTGGGGGAATCCTGGCTGGGAGCCACACATCATAAACCACTCAAAAATATTCCAAACTATCTAAAAAACATCCCAAACCACTCAAAAAACATCCCAAGCCATTCAAAAAACTACCACAAGCCATCCAAAAAACATCTCAAACCATTCAAAAACCATCCCAAACCATTCAAAAAACTACCACAAACCATCCAAAAAACATCCCAAACCATTAAAAAAAAATCCGAAACCATTCAAAAAGCCAGCACAAACCAACACCCAAACCATTCTGTGGTTCCAGGATTCTAGGATCACTCATTCTTTTCCTCCATAGCAGCTCTGAGCTCTTTCCTACCACCAGCAGGGGTTTATTTTTATTCCAGTGGATCCATGGAACTGTTAAACCTCTAAAAACTGGAGCCCTGATTTGCTGCACTCCTGTTTCAGTGAGCCCCAGTGCTCTCTGCATTTCCAACCCCCAAGGTGCTTATTTCTGGTTTTCCCCACTTTGTTTCTTTCAAGAGAAAAATCAGGATGTGTTTTCCTCTGGAGAAATCCAACTGACATTTGGAGAAGAGCTCTCAGTGCTGGAAAATGAGTGGTAAATAAACCTCTCACTAGAGCTTTCCCTGAAGAGACCAGTGCAGAGCTCTGAGCATTCTGAGAGGAAATGGGGACACACCAGAGTGACCCCCCCTGACCCAGATGTTCCAGAGTTTGCCTGCTCTGATCATTGCTCAGACGTATTTCACCCAAAGTCATCTTCTTTGCTGTGGCCAAATTTCCCAACTGGTTTTATCCAGGAATTCCAGCAATGCTGAGCTGGCTCCCCATCCACTTGTGCTGCACAAGAGTTCAGTGATTCATGGGGACACGAGTTTGTTGGTTTGTGTTGAATAAATATCTACTTCTGACAGAAGAAATGCAAACAATCTGCCTCAAGGGGAACACGGCATTTTTGGGATGGTTTTGGTTTTTCTCAGTCTGGTGTTGCACAGAACCCTGAACACCCAGAAATCTCCATCTATTTACAGTTCATTATTGTGCTAATTTTTGTCAGAGCTGAGTTCAATACAAGGTCTGTCCCTCTTGCCACTGCTCTCCTGTAAAATCCCACTGGAACAGCTTCTCCATCTGCAGAAACTTTTGGCCAGGAAGAAGCAACTTCGAGGTTGGAAAAGTGTCTGCTCCTGCTGCAGCCCCTATGGAGCTCCCACCCAAATTCTGCCTGCCACCCAACTTCTGCCTCTCCCAGCTCTTTCCTGGGCACACCTCTGGAGAAGCTGCACGTTCCTATTCCCTACAAATCAGGATAAACCCAGGCACCTCAGGATTGCTGCTGCTCCATCCCTTTCGAAGCATTTCTACCACCAAGATATTGCAAAATGGAAGCAATCCTGCACAAACTCCTCTTGCTGGTGGCTGCAGGTTCTGTGCAGCCCTGGCCTGATGCCTGAAATTTTAGATTTATATTTTCCAGACTCTGCACTGCATTAGGATAGAACTCTGAACTCCATATAAAGTGTTACAGGTTCTCCTCCCAGCTCAGGCACACAAAACAATTCTTTTCCAGCCCCACAACCAAGGAGAAACTGCAGCTCCAGCCCCCAAAAAAGTGCAAAGAGCAGAGAATTGAGGAGAGAATCTGGGAGGGTGGGACTGCAGAACCTGGAGCTGGAATTGCACAATGAACCCAATGTGGAAATGAATCAAAACTTTTAAAAATGTGAGAATTTGTGACTCTCATCCATCTTGGGTCCATGTTGGGTACAGGCTGCGCTCTTGGCCTGGCTCTTGCACTGCCCAAGCTGAATCCTGTGAAGACCTTTTTAATAAATCTCTACTCGACCTTTTTAATAAATCTCTACTTTTTATCCCTTTAACTCTGCCTGTGCCGTGCTCCAGAGGCACCACTCACCTCAGGACGTGCGTGGAGCCGTTGATGGTGGTGGTGGAGCAGGGCACGCTCTGGCCCAGGATGGACGGGCGCCGGTAGCGCTCGTCGCCGCAGCAGAGGATGATGAGGAAGGCACGTCTGAAAGCCTTGTTGAGGAAGGCGTAGAGGAAAGGGTTCAGGCCCGAGTTGATGTAGCCCAGCCACAGGAAGGCTGTCCACAGCTTGCCGGGCACTGTGTAGTGAATGAAGGGATCCACGATGTTGGTGACGAAGAACGGGGCCCAGCAGAGGCAGAAGCAGCCCATGATGATGCACAGGGTCTTGGCAGCCTTGGTCTCGGTTTTCATGCGGTGGGAGCTGTGCTGGTCCTGGAGCTGCTGCCGTGGCTCCTGTGGGTGCTGCCGTGGTTCCTGTGGGTGCCGTGGCTCCTGTGGGTGCTGCCGTGGCTCCTGAAGGTTCTGATGTGACTCCTGCAGCCTCTGCCGTGGCTCCTGAAGGTTCTGATGTGACTCCTGCAGGCTCTGCTGTGGCTCCTGCAGGTTTTGCTGTGGCTCCTGCACACTGTGCCATGGCTCCTGCACGCTCTTCTGTGGCTCCTGGAAGTTCTTCCGTGGCTCCTGGAGGTGCTGCCGTGGCTCCTGGGGGTTCCCCGCGCGCTGCAGCAGCCGGATCTGCCGCGCGTGTGCCCGGGCTGTCACGTAGATGCGGTGGTAAGCCAGCACCATCAGCAGGAAGGGGATGTAAAAAGCCACCACGGAGCAGGTGATGGCGTAGGGTTTGTTCACCATGAAGATGCAGTAGGTGGAGTTGGAGGCTTTGTTGAATTGTCTCTGCTGGATCTGGCGTGTGGAGGGGAGGGTGAGGCGAGGAAGGAGGGATAAAGTGGGAATCAGAGAATGGGTTGGCTCAAAGATGTTCTCATGTCTTTGTCATGGGCAGGGACATTTTCCACTAGACCAGGGTGCTCCAAGTCCCATCCAGCCATCCTTGGACACATCCACAACCTCTCTGTGCCAGGGCCTCACCGCCCTGGTTTAGTTCGAATTTTCTGGCTAATGCACTAATTTCACCAATTCACAAAAAAAGTTTTCATAAAAAAACCTCTAAGTGTGCCCTCCTCCCAAGTGCCTTCAATCCATAACCCACACACCCTCACAGGGAATTTTTTCCCAATATCCCATCTAACCCTGCCCTCTGGCAGTGTGCAGCCATCCCCTTGCCCTGGCACTCCAAGCTCTTGTTTATCAGGAGATTAATTTTGCCTCTTATTGAAGCAAGAGTTGCAAAAGCCAAGGGGACCAAAGACTCCTGAGATGTTTCAGGGACCAGCTGGGGCTTGGCCTTTTTTCCCAAGGACTCCTGAGTGGGCTGAATGTTGGTAAAATCCTGTCCCAGACTACCACTGTCCCTGTGTCAGCCCTTCCAGGACAGAACCACTTCAACCCCCCTTAAAATTCCCCTCCAGAAATTCAGCATCCCCTCTGCGCTGGGAACAGGAAATTTCTCCTTTTTTCCCTTTCCCTCAAAAACTGCTTTTTAGAGAACACCCAGCACCCAGCACACTGGATTATCCCTCCTTGGCTTCTCACCAGATCAATGATGCCGATGCTGTTCCAGCCCTGCATGATGGGGAGGAAGGAGATGAAGGTCGGGATGACCCAGCAGCCTCCCAGCATCAGGGTGATGCGCAGCGGCGTCATCTTGTTCCTGTACACCAGGGGCTGGCAGCAGATGGCATAGTACCTGCAGGGCACAAATGGCAAAAATGGCACACAAGCAGGCAGAGGACACTTAGAAAAATTCGATTCAATTCTGTCTCTCCTGCCTTTCAAAGCAGAGGGAAAATAGGAGTCTGCAGCCTGCTTCCATTGGGCTTCTCACGCAGGAATTTGGGATTTTTCCACAGTGGCTTGCAAGGAAAAGCCAAAGTTTTCTGCTTTCCAGCCAGGAGAATGAGGCACAGGTAAATGTGGGTTGTCTGAGGTGGCAGGGTAAGGGTGAGATTCCATATCCAGCCCCCGAGGATGTGCCCACCCTCCCAGGAACATCCCTCCCTCCCTAACTTCCAGGCAGCCTTGGCTGAATTTCCTACCTGCACTGGATATTTGTTTTGACAAGGCTGCAAAAAGCTGTTGCCTCAAATCAACAAAGCTGTGAAAATGTCAGTAAAATGAAATGTGGCTTCCCATTTCCCAGGAATCCACCTCTTTTCCAGATTTAACCTTCCCAAGGACAGGCCAAAGGTGTCAGGGGATGTGTCCTGAACTCTCAGTTCTCCTCCTGACCCATTCAAAACACCCCAACTACAACAAAATAGTTATGACCTAAAAATGTCTTCTCAAAGAGATAAAAAAATCAAATTTTCTGTTTGTTTGATCCCTGTGCCACCCCTGCAGGTGGATCTCTCCATCAGGAAGGGCTAGCAAAGCAAAAACTGGAAATCTCTGGCACTGAAATTATTATTATTTATTCCTAAGAAGAGCAGATCAGCAAACACCCAATTGCAGATTTTCAATGGTCCTGGCCTGACAATCAGTCTCAGGTTCCCAATAAAATATTTTTTGCTCTTCAGACTTTTGGATTTTGGCACACTCTTTAAAACTCTTTTTTTATGAGGTCAGCAGAACCATGAATTAGAGGAAGTAAATTAGCAAGGACATGTGTGTGTATTAAAGAGTGAGAACCAAGAGCTCTGTCCTAAACAGGCACAAAAATATAAGAATTTCCATTTTTTTCCTAAGACTTTTTTTTTTTAAAGTCATGTGGAGTCAACTGAATTGCTTTATTTTGATAAAATCAGATGATATATTCCACACAGAGGCTTGAAATAATATCAAAGTGTCAAAAGAAAACATTTCTTAAAAGTCTCTTTGAAACAAGATTCAAAATGTCACAGGGGAAAACCGCTGAAACAGGCATTCAACTCCTGCAATTTGATAATTCCTCCATTCTCCTCTGCTCTCCTGTGTGCATGAAAAATCAGCCTGTTCCTCTGGAAAGCTGCACTTCCAAAAAAATAATTGGATTTGCCAGGAGCTGCTCTTTCAGACCTGTGGGTGAAAAGTTCCTCTCCTGCTGCTCCCCTTGGGCTGATCCCTGTCCCAGGAAATTAATTTTGAATTCCAACAGGATTTTTTGGGATGTTTACTGGGACAGAGGGAGCTTCCCTTGGCATCAGAGCTGCTCTCCTGCCTCTCAACACAAAGGATCTATATTAAAAATATATATTTAAACTATTTAATTGTTTGTTATCTCAGAGCCACCCACTGGAAGTGCTGGACATCAAAGCCAAGGCACGAGAGACTCCATTTCTTTGCAGAAAGGGCAAAAGAAGAAATCCATTAAATAAAAGGATAAAAGCAGCCAAGACAGCAGCTACCCTTTGACAAGTTGGATGAGCAAACAGGAAGAGAAAACCACTGCACACTGCTAATTAACTGCAGCAGGAAAACAATTCTTGCCAGCAGTTTGAGTGATCACATTTCTCTGCTCCTCTCTCTGCTGCAGCTGAAAGAATTACACTGAATTGTTCCTGCTATTAGAGGCCATTAGAGTAAAAATTATGCCTGTAAAAATGACACCTTCAGCTCCCATTTTTCTTCCCTCCCAGTGATTCAGCAGCAATTTTCCTCCACTTTCACGCTGCTGCTACCAGAAGTTCCCCCGTGCTCAGAGTGGAGCTGGGCTCCTCCTGTCACAGTTTTGGGTGACAAAGTGCCCTGAGCAGGTGTGGGTGACAATTGTGTGATGGGGAGGGAGGCAGGGGAGCACAGCAGCCACTTCTGCAGGGTTCCCACCCAGGAATCAGCTCCAGACAGATGAGGGTGCCACCAGAAGGGCTGGAAGTCACAGTTCCTGCAGGAGATGATTTGATCCGTATGCTGAGCATTTCAGCAGCTATTTATTCACTGGGAGAACAATAATTCTACCTGTGAGATTATCAATAGTTTTAGTCAGAGGCTGGAATAAAGACAAGTTCTGTATTTGTGCTTCATTCCAAGCCAGAGTTGTTTTCCTGGGCTCCCCAGGAATATCTGTAATTGCTGCTGGGGCAGTGTGATGGATGAACTGAAAATGCAATACACGCACATGATTAATGCCATGTCCAGGCCCAATTAAATATTAATTCTCTCTATTATCAGTCAAGTTCTTTGCAAATGCTCACTTCCCTGCTCCCCACAGCAGAGCAGCTGATGTGGAACCTCCTCTCCTGTGCAATGACATTCTCCACTGAAGGGGAAACACAGGAATCCCTTCCTGGAGCTGCATCTCTTCCAATAAAGCAAAGGTTATTTTAATACTTCTCCTTTTCCTGATGAGACATTTGCCACAGGAATAAATCAAGTGCTAACATTTGGTTATGGCTGAAAAGAAGAAATCCATCATTTCTCTGGCCTTATGGCTCTTCTGGACACCTCAGAAAGCACAGAATCACAGGGAAGGGATTTGGGAAGAGACCTTAAAGATAATTTAATTCCACTCCAGCCACAGCAGGGACACCTTCCACTGTCCAACCTGGACATTTCCAGGGATCCACAGCCAGGAATTCCTCCCCAAACCCCACCTAGGTCTGCCCTCTGCCAATGTGGAGCCATCCCCTTGTCCTGGCACTCTGTTTCCATCCTGCAAGGTCCCAGTTAGGAACCAGGGCAGTTCTGGATGGGACTGACAGGAGCACAGCCCAGCTGTGGGCTGTGGGAATTCTTTATTTATCCAAACACTTCTGGCTGTGGAAAAGCTGCCCTGGAGCTCTCAGCTTCTGCCCAAGCCCTGGTGATGCTCTGACCACAACCCTGCTCCTTCCTTGCCTCCTGGGCGTTACAGAAACAGAATTCTTGAGCTGCAGGAGATCATTCCTTACCCCCGGAGAGAAGTTAAAGCATTGAGAAATTAAAATTTCTTTCGGCACCACCCTGCAAGGAGCTCTTTAGCAGACAGACAAATCCACCCCCAGCCTTGTGAACAGCCTGGCTCTGGGGGTGGCCCACACCTCAAAGCTTTTGGTGTCATGTGCAGATGCAAAATGATGTACATAGCATATGCTGGATCATCCCTGGGGCCAGGATGAGACACAGAACACTCACTGAGCACTCACACTGAGTAATAGCTCATCCCCCCCTTAAATCTGCTAGGAAAAAAGAAGCCAAAAGACAGAAAAATGGGGGAAAAAAAGAAGACAGAAGGATGAGAAAACTGAAAAAAAAAAAAAAAAAAAAAAAAAAAAAAAAAAAAAAAAAGCCAAAAGACAGGAAAACTGAAAAAAAGAAGACCAAAGGATGGGAAAACAGTGGGTGCTGCTGGCTCTCTCCCAAAGTTAGGGTGCAAGAGCCAAGCCCTCTGTCACTGAGAAGTCACTGCCCTTGTCCTTGTCCCTTAGGGAAGCCAGAGTCTCCAGCTGAGCCCTGACCAAGTGATGAACTTAAGGAGCCACAATTTCAATTTATTTGTGCCTGTGGGAAATGAATCCAACACTGCTGTTGTGCTATCTCAGTAAAAACAGGTTCTGGCCTCTGTGTAACTAGATTTTAACATTTTTTTGGAAAGAACAGCTCTTTCTATTTTTCTTTTTCCCACTGATCAAATAAGCTTTGGCCTCTCGTTGTGCCAAAGAAAACAAAGTTCTGCACCATTGGTCCAGAAAAAGAAAATGTCCTAAAATGATTATATCTAACAAAATTAAATTCTTATTAGAAAAACAACGGCCTGCTGGTGTTGAGATAATTACACTGAGAAAAATGCTAAAGAGAACAGTTAATTGGAGCTGGATAAATTTAGCAGGGAACACAAACAAACGTATGTTGCCAAATGGAGATGAGAGAGGGCTCCTCCGTGGTCCCCGTGAGGCTGAGGTGTGGGGAGGGTTATTGGCAGCAAGGGTGGCAAAATAAATGAAATATTCCTGGAGCTTTGCAAAGATCAATAAAGGACAGAGCATCCCTCAGGCTGAGCTGTGGCCATCTGCTCTGCGATTTTCCTTCATGCTCTGGGACCTGGATTCTGCAAAGCCTGGGGTGGTTTTTGGCTGGCAGGGACAGCTCCAGAGTTGTCACCTCTCACACCTTGGGGACAGGCTCCAGCTTTTCCTGCTGCCTCTCTGCTCTCCCACCTGAGATCCAGGTGAAACAGTCACAGGGAATTTACAGCCAGGGCAGAACACCAGAATTTGGGATTTGGGGCGTTTAATCAGGCTGGAACCATGAATTACTGAGAGCTATCCAAAGTTTTAATCATTCTCCCAACTAACAAACCTCCCATGGCCCTGCACAGCCCAGGGATGTTCCACAGGGCACCCCTGGGCACAGCAGCTCCCTGGGACAACATCTGGGACAACAACCCTGACCTGGGCACCCAACCATGGCCTGGGCACCCAAAAATGGCCTGGACACCCA